>QOCX01000963.1:7311-18420 GCA_005959815.1 Sarcophaga bullata
TTAAACTTGAAGTGTTGGCAATCAAATTGACATGAAATATGAGTATCACCTTATTTGGGGCCCATATTAAACCATATGTATTCCACACATACCGCTCTACCATATATTTTCCCGACTAATTAAATTGACGTCATAAATAATGAAGATTCATATGAAAATCAGGAGACAACAAAAAAAAAAAAAAAAAAACAACAACGACAACAACAACAAAAAATTGAAAACCAAAAAAATTGCCAATATTTATGGAATTATTTTTATTTTTTATCTTTGAATAATAAAAAGTAAATTAATTTAAAAACGAGTATGAAAAATTATTTTATGATCACTTAAGACGGCTTATTAAATGGCCAATACAGTTAGTTTTCTTTAAAGCTGGCTTAAAGGTAATTTAAAGGGAATTTTTTTTTTATTCTGTTGTGTAGTACAGCCAATGTGGTTCATTTTTAAAACAATTTGAGTCATCAAAAAAATAAAGGGACTGTCGTGAAGTGTTTTTTTTATTTTTAAATTTAAATCCGAAAATGTTTGTGTATGAGATCAATGGTATCTCATTTAAAATTTTTTATTCCTATTTTATTGCCATTATGTATGAAATATAACGTCGTTCAAATGTCTAGCTTGGTTTCTCTAGCTGGATTGCATCAGAAAAGTACAATCCTCCAATTATATGGCGTATAAATCGGTCGGAATTTGGCCAACGACATGAGTTACATTAGTTTTAAGGACCACTATAGTTTACGGCTCATTCACATGCACTTAGAAAACCGTAAAAGAAAAAGTCTAACGGGATAAAAACGAGGGAAGTCGGTGTTTTGTTCACATCTTCTCTATGTTAGAAGACCATGCCCTCAAACGGCTTATGCAAAATATTGAATGTAGTTTGACCTGTGTGGTACGTTACGCTTTCCACTTGCAGGCACATGTAGTTGCTGTCCAGATTATTCTCCTCAAGCCAACGATTTTTGTTTTGATCTGCTTTTAGGCTTCGCCGTTCTGGCCTGGCTGATATCGTTCTCAAAGAATTATGTACTGATAACGGTATCTCCTTATTAGTCCACAACAAACATTGTATTTTTCGGAATGAATTGAACACTCTCTTATCTCATGTGAATTGGCATCGTCACAATACGGACGATGTTACTTGTTCGCTTACCTACTCCTACAGAAAGTGTGACATCAACGCAGAAGATTTTTTCTAAAAAATTCGACGTTTCCAACGCCGTGATATGAACTGGAATGCACAGTTGTCTATTGGTAGAAACCCACGTCGCAATACAAATTTCGGTAAATTGTGGCCTATTGAAGTCGCCGTAGGTAAGTAGATAAGTGACATGAAGCCACTGTGCAACATCTCGAACAAACAAAAAATATAAAAAAATTTTTTTTTGGATTCGATTTTAAACTCTAGGCCCTAGCGCCACTCATGTATAAAATTAATACACACAACATAGTGATGGGCGAAACTAGGTCAAAATCCTAACTGTAAGTGGAATGTAAAGGCAAAGTCGATTGCCTCCGAATTTTCCTGCACACATTTTACCTGACAGTAGAGATATTTTTGGAAAATTTTGCGTTGCTTCAAAGTACGGGTATTGTTTGATCATTTACTGAACCAACTGACTTGAATTTATGCACCACATTGAGAATAGTTCTTGCGGTAGCATGATTATGGCATCGTGCATACCCATTGTACATGGCCCGAATAGAATTTCAATTTTGTTGATAAAGCAATTTCATTAATTTCACGTGTTGTTGACTGCTATAGCCGTCCATGGTGATTAGGCAAAACAAACTGACTAAATGACCATTTTTTTTGGCAGATGTGGCTTCGACAAGTTTGTCAATACCGGGCGAGAAAGATCGGAAGTGCCTGTTGGAAGGAAGAATTGAGAGAAATAATCTGCCATACTTGTGAATTATAAGTTTGGTGTTCTATTTACCGGCCTTAAACCTTTCCTAATTAGAGATTAATAAGAGATTGAATAAATACGCAGGACAGATGATAGGGTATTTCCGAAGTGTCCAGTATTCTAAGGATATAAACACCTAGGAAGTTAACAGAATTGCATTGTTAAAATTTGGTAACAATTGATAACAGTACGGTAAACTAGAAATTCATTGGCCTAAGTACTTTGACAGTGTGATTGTATTCAAGTAACCAGAGTTCTTCTACAAAACTATGGCATCACCTACGGACAACTGCATTCCTAAATGCATCAGCTACGAGTGAAATACAATCATTGGGAATGCAACAACCATTTTGGGTGATTGTTGTTGTTGGACAACAACTTTATTAAAAAATTTGTTTTTTTTTTGTGTTCAACTTGTTAAAAACTCATAAAAATTGTGATTTCTGTTCATTTGTTTTATTGTATCACATGTCCGTTTGTGTCTGGTGATGTCAACAAACAATCACACGTAAAATTTTACAACAATTTCATCTTCTTCTTTTGCTTTTGCTTTCCCTTGACCCGATCCCATAAACGAAAAACTGTAACTGGAACTGGAAAATTGTATTCTTAATTACAATAATCATGTTCTATTTAACAACGAAATAAAACAAAAAAAAAAAAAAAATAAAAATAAAAAACATCGGCAATTTCAAAAAAGAGAAAAAAAAAACAGAAAAGAAACGAACAAAACAACATAGTAACGATGCTACCAATCAATTAAAATGTTTCCCGATGAATATAAATTAACAACTTTGCTAATGAGATCCAATTTGAATTTGATTAGATTTAACAAGCGAATGCGAGGGTCTAAACGAAATATTGTCAACAAACTTACAAAGTTTTCTCAATTAAAATAGAACGTTAAGGAGTCTAGAATAATATTGTGCTTTCAACAAGCTCTTCGAACCGCTTAAGCGACTATAACAGCTCTCCTTACTTATTTTTCGGAGTAGAAGCTTTCATCCTATGGCTGATATTTGTCTTTCTCTGTAAAATAATGCACTTCAGGGAAAGTGTATTTGATTTTGCTACGAGATTTACTTGCGTAATGAATTCATCTCGTACCCAGAAGCTGCCACTGCCTGGCCTTTCAATTATGTCTGTTGTTAATAGATTATTTGAAGATAAATCAAGTTATGTCCACACTTGTATCCGTCGTAATGGTGAAGGAGAGAACTTGAAGTCGCCGTGTTTAGTGGATAATGGCTTATGAGACCAGAGACAGTGGTTCAAACTCCATGTCAGACATGTCAAACATGAAGTATGGAAATTATTCCTCTGATAGTAAATGAAAACTGTCACGAAAAGTTTCTCAAATCTGTTTATAATCAAAGTAAAACCATCTAGGGTTCACTACTTATGGATAAAATTAACCCACAGCACATGTATGTAGTGAGAAGCTGAGTTGTAATCCTTCATAAGTGATTATTATGAACAATTAAGTAGGAAAGTAATCCTTAAAAAGTAAATCAGTTATCTTGTCAACCAAATAAGAATCGAGGGCTGCGTGAAAGATCACAACGATGTAGGGAATATGCCCTAGCAAAAGGAGTTTTTGTATAACTAAGCAGAATATGGGAGCAGATAAGGAAACACGTAAAGCTCAGGGTTTTATAAATTACTGCTGGATGCGCATATCGGGGGCCAACAACTGGACTTCTAATTTAAAACTACACAGAAGAAGTCGGTAAATTTGAATTGAAAAAGAGTTGTCATGTTAAAAACGAAACGAATGATGATATCTTCAATTAATATGAAAATAAAAGCTTTAGGCTGCAACCCGCCAACTTTCGCTTTAAATAACTTTCCGAATGGTTTAGGCGTCGAAGCCTGATAAAAGAAGTAAAGTCTGTGAACTATCATATTCGATTTACGAAGATTAGTGGATTTTCTGAAGGCGATAATAAATTGAAAGGATTTTGCATGCGATTTTTGCATGTCTATTACCAGTGTGCTCTGTAACACTTAAATCAAGGCATAAAATTGTGGCAACCTGGACTACGGAAATGTTACAACTCTGGGAAGACATAGAGATTTCCAAGTAGATTACATGGTACCTTGTAACTTTCAGCATAGAACATTTGATTTTAGAACACCAACTAGGGAGATCTGATTTTAAGATTCTTAAGTTCATAATGTTACTCATAAGGTTTATAACGATGATTCAAATATGCGTGACAGGCTGAGCTGTGGTATATTTCTTAGCACTTGTGAATTTCAATCCCTTGTACACTGTCTGACAATTTCAGTGTTTACGAGGCAGAGGTTATGATGATTTTAAAAGCAGTGTCATGCTTGTTGGGTGGCGGGATGCTTCCTGAAAAGCTCTTGTTTTACTCGAACGTAATCTGTCCTTTTCCATGAATGCCGGGAATTTTTCAGGAGAATTTTCGACCATTAGATATTATTAGAAATTGCATCGCTGATCCAATAGCCAAGGCCGGTATGAAGCTTTGTAACCTCTGACCTATGACAGAGTATAGATTACCGATTGCCGAACTTGAACTGGAATTACATACGTTCAGAATCAGTCATTACAACCCTTAAGTCAAGATTACGACCTACTTTCTTGCACCACTTAAGTTGTGTGTGTTAATTTTATACATGAGTGGGCCGGGACCTACAGTTTCAAATCGACTCCGAACGTGCAGATTTTTAAAAAAAATTTCATGGCAATTTTATTTAATCTCAGACTTTTTGAAAGAGAGGAAGTCGTCGAAGAAATATTTTTCGCATATTTTCGTTTTGTTGAAGATGTCTGACCTGGGATAATACCCGCTCGGTTTACAGGGAGCCTGAATCTCGTTGGCAGCTAGAGTGTATATGCAATATACCTACATTCTAATGGACTCGCGTGGTTAAGAAAAGGATCGATCCACTTACTTCCATAAATCACATGGCTATCCATTCCACAATAGCGATTCTATTTGATAGGCTTGCCGAAAGACTTTGCATTTCGTTAAATGACTATTGTGAGAGCTGTGGGTTTGACGTTCCTAAACGAGTTGCTGTAATAAAAATTGTTTTTTCCTGTAGGAAATGCGTTATCCGCGAGATCACGATTGGTTGTGGTTTCATAATAAAACTGAATGCTGGACACTGACCTAAGGGTTGTTCGCATACACTACCTAGTCTTGCATCTATTAACTGGCGCTAAATCATTTGATTTTGATAAGATTTTTTTCTTATTGAATTCAACTTTCAGTTCTACTCTCGCATATGTTTGCATTGCTCATAAGACAAGTAGTGTTTCAAATCGAATATTTAAAATACAAAAGAACAAGGAATGAAGAGAAAAAATGACTTCATTTGAAAATGACAACCAAAAAAAAAAAAAAAAAATGCTTCACACTTGTAACTCAGGTTTTGGATGGATGGCGTGTAGAGGGAAGAAAACTGAAAATAAAAACATTGTAATAAAAATGTTTGTGTAACAGGAGGTTAGACGGTAAAGAAAAAGTTTATAAAACATCCAAATATTTTCATTCGTTTTCATGTTCAACAGGCATTTCAAAATAACTTCTAATGATTTTTATGGCCGTCGAACCATTAATAGTTTTTCAACGTTTGTTTTTGTTTTTGTTTTTTTTTTATAAATTTTTTAACGTTTCTCGGTTTATTAGCAGAACGAACGAATATTGGGAGTTGTTTAGTTGGTTGGTTGGTTGGCTGCCTTGTTTATTTTTTTTCTTTCCTTTTTCTAACCAAAAAAAAAAAAACAAAAAAAAACACATCACAGAGTATTTAATTAATGATTATTGGGTTCGATTGTTTAAGAGAATCGTAAGGTTTAACAGCTTAACAGCATTTTATTGGAAAATATTTTTGTGGCAGAAAAGCTCTAAAATATTATGTTTTTTCTTTTCTTTTTTTCTTTTATTTTTTGTATTTGATTTTATAACTTTATTAATTTATTGTTTATGTATTCATATACATACATAGCTACAGAAGAAAAGAAGAAGAAGAGAAGAAAACGAAAATGAAAATGAAAAACTTTACAAGGATTGTTTGAATATTTCATATTCGGTGTTTATGGATTTTTTTTCTGTGTCTCTCTTTGCATGTCTTTTTAGTTTTGTTACACTCACATGTGTATGTTGTATGCCGCCTGATTATGACTGTGCTAATGGTGGCTCTTTAATTTCCTGGTGCTGTATTGTTGTGTTGTCTTTGTGGCCCTTGTCTTACTTTGCACATCATTTATGGCTGGTTCAAGTCATAAATTACTTAATTTTCTATAATAAAATACTCAAATACTTAATGTCCAGTTGCATTCTTAATTCTAACTTCTAACCATTTTCATTTCTTTCTTTTCTTTTCTTCTCTACTCTTCTATTTTCTTTTCATTTTTATTTTTTTTTATTATTTTATGTTCTCTGTGGTTTTTTTTTATTATTTTTATTGTCAGTGAAGCCGGTGTGATATTTTTACAAAATCATTAAATTTCTTGCTGTCCTGCAGTGAAATATCACACAATTATGCAAATGCATGTGTGATCATAAAATTTAATTTCTTTTTTTCTATTTCCATATGATTTTAACTTATTATTGTTAGAGAGAAGAGAAATACTAAAAAGTTGTTATTAAAACTTATTAAATTTAATGCAAGTCAGCAAGAGACGTTTGTCGGTGGTCCATGTTGGATAAGTTTTTTAAATTTTTTATTTTTTTTTTTCTAATTTCTCTTCAATTCATTTCTCTAATGAAATTACATTTTTATCTAACGGAATATTTTAAATTTAACGCTCATTTTTGCTTAATTTCCTACATACTTACTTCTATTGTTACTCGTATGGCATGTGTATTACAAGAAGTACTATACACACAGCAATCATACAAATGCGAGAGTGATTGAACAATCAGGAACAACCAGAACTCATACCTGGAGAAAGTAACACACAACACAACTTCAATGAAATCTTTCCCAACACAAGCGGCAAAATCGTGGCCCTTGCATTATAAAGAATATTCCAATATAACAGGAGATTTTGTTCTTTAGCTAACTTGATCATAATTGAAGTCGCCGTAGTCGATTAGGTAGTGTAGATAGTGTGTTGGGTTATTAGACGTCGTAAGACCATGGTTCAAACTCCAGGAAAGACATCTTCAGCAAAGCGAAATGTGAAACAAAAATTTTTTCGGGGAGTTCTTCTCAGCAGAAAATATTATGAAAAGTTTTTCAAAAATCTCTCGTACGGAGTTGACTTTATGTTGCAGGTCCAGGCATATAAAAAGTTAGCACACATACAATATAAGTCGTATGAGAAACTAGGTGCTAATCCTAACTAAAGGATTGTAATAATCAATTGTGTATGTATGTATGCATTGTCTTAATTAACTAAAATATTAATATCGCTCTATAAAGATTTATTAAAATAATGCTGCACAGTTCAGATGCAGCAACAAACTTACAGAACTTAGCAACAGCTGGTTAATCCATAGGCTTGCAAATAAAAATTCAGAAGATCTAAAAATCTTACAATGCATATCAGCACATACATAACATAATTGGTCATTACAATTCTTCAGAGATTCAGAGATTTGTACAGAAATCTCAGCAGGAAGTCGGCGAAGAAATAAATTTTGTATTTCATTTTGTTGGAGAAGTCTGACCTGGGGTTTGAACCGTAAAGTATCTAAAAAAAATTTCAATGAAAAGTTTCTCATGGATAGACTTGACTTTAAACTGAAGTTCTCAACACTCATGTATAAAATTAACACAAGAAACATAAGTGGTGTAAGAAACTAGGTAGTAATCCTGGCTAAGGGGTTGTAATGACCAATTATGTATGTGTTTATAATAGTTGATAGATTCAAATTCATAGACCATTTCAAAGAAACTGAATATAAACGTAAATAAGATTATTAACATCCAGGCATAAGATAACCTGGAGATTTGTGATGAAGTGATGAAAGCTTTCTATTGCCCATTTAATGAGATTTTCTGTATGATCCGTGTATTCTATATATGATAGCTATTTCTGGGGCGTCGAATAACGAAGAGCTTAGTTCTTAATAGATCGGACTCAACAATTGATCTTTAGAAATCGTTTTGTCTGTGGACAACAACCAAATTGCAGTCAAAGAAAAAAGTTTACATACACTGGTGTATATAAACTTTTTTCCACTGATTTTTATCGAATTAAAAAAGATGTTGCAGCGTTATGTAAAGCATTTACATTTCAAAAAAAAATTGACATTGAAATTATAAGAAAGGAAAATAAAAATTAGGAGGAAACAAGTGTTCATACACCATTGTATGTAGACTTTTTTCTTTGACTGTATAATAAAAGAATCCTTGTTTTCACAACAAGTACTTGATAGGTTTTCACCACTACCAATCGATTGGTAAATAGCTTTAAAGGCCGCTAAAATTTACGAAAATGAAAATACATGTTAAAGTCGGCATTCTATAAGTCTTTGCTTATTTTCTGGATTTAATTTGAATTTCTTAAAATTTTTATGTTGTTTTAGAGTGTAAAATTCTTATTCATGAATTTAATTGTGTTGCATACTCTGCATATGATAAGAATGAATGGTAAAATGGAAGTGCTGAAATATCATTGAAATGTTTCATTTGAAGGAAAGGAAAAAATCAAGTTTTTTTGTACCTTCGTGCAATAGCTTGGCTAGATATGCAGCTTAAAAAGGTGTGTTAAAGGAGGCTTTAATTCAAACCGTTATTTATTGTCATAAATAATAATCATACATTTAAAACGTTTATTTAAAACGAATTCAAAATGAATATGAAAACAAAACAATAACAAAACAAAACAAAAAAAAAACACCACAGTCAAAGCAAAAGTTTAAATAGGCGTTGTTTCTCTATTTAAAGCCGTCAAAAAAATTATTACATTTCTGACGGCATAAATCACATAATTCATGCGTGTTGCCTGTTTAATATTTAATTGGCCTCCAGCTAAAATAATAATAACACAACACCATCTCACACACACACACACAAACACACACTTAAATACCTCTAACCATAATCTAAAACATACAATTATACATACATTCATATGATTACAGAATATATGTATACACTTACATACATACATACATACATGCATACGTACAATGTAAGTACATAGGATTATAAAACAGATTTTCGCAACTCTTTAAATTTAACACACATTTAATGTTGTTGTTGTTGGTTAAATATAATAAAAAAATAAAACAGAAAAAAAGCATAAAATTATTGCAAATCTATTTTACACTGCGTTTACACTAACCGACAAAATTGAAATTGTTCTGTAATGTTAAGCGCTGTAAGCTGCTCTTGTGGCAAAAGAAAAATTCATTGCCTGCGTGAATTAATTTCGTTTTTTTTTCAGTTCATTTTGAGGTAAGACCCACCTTCACCTTAGACCATACGTGCCATATACATATA
This sequence comes from Sarcophaga bullata, assembly GCA_005959815.1. Taxonomy (NCBI): domain Eukaryota; kingdom Metazoa; phylum Arthropoda; class Insecta; order Diptera; family Sarcophagidae; genus Sarcophaga; species Sarcophaga bullata. The sequence continues at coordinate 16,656 of QOCX01000963.1, forward strand.
CATGTATGTATGTATGTATGTATGTATGTATGTATGTATGTATGTATAGTACAGTGCATGGGGCACTCATATGTTTCCATTTACGCGAAAATAGCAAATCATGGCAATTTTCCATTTAATGCCATTAAAACTCATTCCCATCGTAAATCTTTGTTCAGAGTATTCTTTTTTCTTTTCTTTGTTTCTTTTCTATTCATTTCTGTTTTTCTTTTTTTCATTTTCATTTCGATTGTTGTTGATTTTCCACAACAAATTTATGGCGAATTATAAACAACAAATTTCCTTTTATCATTCATTTTCCTGCCAAGTTTTGTTTTGGGTTCTGGCATCAATCTTACCACTTTAAGGAGTTTTTTTTGTCTAATTTCCATCCTAAATTGATGCATAAATAAATCGTGACATATTTGATGTCTGTTAAGGTGACCATAATCATCACATACTGGCTTCATTGGACTGTGGTGGAATCAATTATGCTTTATGGTGTATTGTGTGCAATACTACTAACGACTGATAGACAGAGAATGCAGGAAGTCTACTTTTCACTAGTGCTCACTGTTTCACTCCAAACAAAGAAAGCAGAGGGCTGAAGTTGATGCTGGACTAACCTGGCCTATGGACGTGCTGCTATTTTTGGAAGACTTAGACGCACTTGGACCGATTAAATGGTGTGTTATAATGAAACATTTGATTTTTGAGTTGCAAAAATTTTCCAACACAACCTTTGAGGTTAAGAACGATGGCCTAAGGATGCGTAACAGGCTGGTTTGAGGTATATTTAATAAGGATTCCGATATTAAACGTTCTTATAGACTGCTTGACCACTGAAGTGTTTTTCAGGAGGCCATTTGATAGCCGTACAATGATTATTGGATGGCGGAATTTTCAATGAAAATCTCTTGTTTTACTATGACATCCAACCTATGATTAAGTCCTGGATAGGGCCGGTACAGAGCTCGCAATCTCCGACATGTTACAGGCTACAGGTTGGCCAATTGCCACAGTTGAATTGGATATTATCCACTCATATAGGGAGGACCGACTCTCTTAATAGTGATCCTCAAACTTGGCATTCCTTTAAATAATCTCTGCAGGAGCTATAGGTTTGAAGAGAACAAATAGACACCCTATGTGTCCGAACTATGTTCTTGACATAAAAAATGGATATTTTTGACCTTTCGGACAATTTTAAACGAGCTCTCTATAAAGGAAGATTTATTTTTTTACTGGATTAGTTTCCTACAAGAAACGTTTGATATTCGGATTGAATATTGATTGAGTTGTCGTGAAGGGCCTAAATGCTGGCCTAAGTGGAAAAGCATCCTTCAAATAGGAAGATATTAGACATTAAGGAGGAGATGAGGGAGTTATTTATTTCAACTCATTGCACGCAACTTAATCTATTGTTTGCACAATATACCAACGATTTGTTGTTTAATCTTGGTCTTCCTAAACTAAATTTGGTTTTTTAAGCTTCTTTGATTTTTTTATTCTTATGGCCACTCTCCTGTGTAATAGCAGCTAATTTTTATTACATGAAATCCATAAAAATCAAGTACAAGCAACAAAACGTTGCAGCATAAAACAATACACACAACAAACAAACAGCATTAAAGAAACAAAAACATTATGATCGATCACTTATAACCAAAAACTGATTGAAGTTACAACCCAAAAACAAGGAAAGAAAGAAAAAAAATTAATACCACAGCAGCATCAACAGCAACAAAATAAGGAGGCACACGTTAAAATCACTTAACATAAGGAA
>QOCX01000963.1:18436-59075 GCA_005959815.1 Sarcophaga bullata
GTTGTTGCGGGTAAATGTTGTGCTGCAATTGTTATTACCAACAACAATTGCCATTCACCAATTCAATCAGCACCCTACCCTACAAGACACAATACAAGATCAAAGCATACTCAGGATCATATCTAGCGATTTGATTTTTGAACCAATGATTGGCAATACACCAAAACGATATGGAAGACATGAAAAACGTTTTTCTTTGATTTCTTTTCTTCTTTTTTTCTTTTTTAGAAAAATTTTCAAAATTTTTTTTTAACGAAAATAATTTCAAATTTTTTTCCTTCTCTTTAAAATGTGTGATCCTCACTATGGGATCATAATCAAGTTTAAAATAAAAATTATTTACAACCAGAAAAAAAAACTATGTACTACAACAACAATAACAACAACAATAAGATGTTAAATAAATTGTTTTTCTTTGCGCGTCATTTTTAGCCGCCGGCCATAACATTTTCAAGTAACACACGACAATGCACAACAAATTATTTGAAAATCACTTTTCCGTTTCATTAAAACACAAATGGATGGATGAAGGCGAGTTTTTCATTTTTTTTTCGTCTTAGTTTTGGTGCATACAACCATAAAAAATCGTGACAGTCTGTTGTTGATGTTGTTGTTGTTGTGATTTTTTTCATTTTCTTTTTGGGCCAACGTCAGTATAAAGCGTCATAAAATTAAATCATGTTCTCACATAAATTCATTCACATTCAATATTCGAGGATATTCAGACGTTTTATTCCGATTAGAAATATAAAATACTACGTTTATTCTCATTCTCATTCTCTTCTCTTCTCTTTTCCTTTTTTTATTTTTATTTTTGTAAATACATAAGATGTGACATAGTAACACATTGAACGGACACAGAATCTTAAAAGAATTAATTCTTCTTATACTAGTACTAGTACGTTGAAGCCGCCGTGGTATAGTAGTTAGTATGTTGTCTTATTAGGCGAAAGGCCAGGGTTCGAATCCCCGGTCAGACATCAAAAACGAAATATGAAAAACAAAATATTTCTTCGGCGACTTCCTCTCAGCAGATTTCTGGCAAAAACTCTGAGAGTAAATAAAATTTCCATGAAAAGTTTCTCAAAAATCTGTCGTTCAGTGTCCACATTAAACTGTAGGTCCAGCCACTCATGTATAAAATTAACTCACACAACATAAGTGTTGTGAGAAGCTAGGCCGTAATCCGGACTGAAGGGTTGTATTGGCCAATTGTGTATGTTATGTGTATACTAGTACGTGCTTTAATTTTAAATGAAAGGAATACACGCAATTCATATCATAATCTTCCTAATCTGATGTGATCTTCTTAAATATTTCCAAGTGATATGGTATTTACTTACTTAAAATTTGCCCTGCAAAAAGTGTATTCAGGAAACCCGTGTCTAAAAATTCTGTCATCTAAAAACGAATTTAGTGACCATCAAAGAATGGATAAGATTCTGAAATATTGGAACAACATGAAGTTTAGAAACTGTATTCTAATGCCATTGTCCTCGCTCGTACAATGCTAGTAGTACTTGACATGCAACCAGATGTGACGTCCTGCGGTTCACATATTGCAATAAAGTGCTACAATGACTCATTCTTATCATCACAAAATATACATATTGGGCGCACGATGACATACATCCCATAATTGCACATTGCAATCCTTCAGTCAGGATTACGACCTAGCTTCTCACTCTACTTATGTTGTGTATGTTAATTGAATACATGAGTGGCGGTATCTACAGTTTAATGAGAAATTGATTTTTGAGAAACTTCATGGAAATTTTTATTTACTGCTGAGAGGCAGTTACCGAAGAAATATTATTTCATATTTCCTTTTGCTGGAGACTGACTTGGGGTTTGAACCGTGCTCTCTCGTCTAATAAGCCAACACACTATCTACTAGAGTAGGGCAATTTTCCGAGTAGCACCCAATTTGAATAAACATTCTCTGCCACTGTATCCCAACAGCCTGTGGGTATTCCCATCCACTTTTTATCTTCCCTTTTTGCTGAGCATCAAAAAAGTTTTGGCCCATTGGCATTAAAGCAGCCTCTCTCGCAATCACGTCTGCTTTTTCATTGCCGACAATTCCAACATGGCCTAGGCCCTGTAGAGTTAAAACCTTATTCAGACCAATCTTCGATTTAACCTCATAAAAGTCGAGTGCTCGAGTGACTGCCTAACTGTTAGATAGTATTGCTATGTCATATCGTTTGGTTGCATAGGCTTCCGCTTGCAAAATATTTCATTCTGGTACCAACAATTCCCATTCCGTTCTTNAATCTTTGTACCATAAAATAGTTGCTCGTTTAAGACAGTAGACAGAGTCCAGATTACTCTATTCATTTTTGTTACTAAGTCTTGTTGGGAAGCTTTTCCCAAAATCATAGGGTCTACTAGTTCTGCTTAGGTCCCGAAATCTTCTAATGAACTTTATATTAGACTTGTCTACCAAAAACATAACCATTGTCTAAGCTTAAGTACTCCGAAATGTTTAGGCCACGTACGATGGGGCACGCTTCAATACAATACCACAGAGGAAGAATGGTTTGCTGAAGAAGTCAATGGTTACGGTGATATATCGACTGCATAAAAATGGAATGTGGAACTGGATCTGTGGTTTATTCCGATAAGGTGGCAGTGAACGCGTTATGCACATTACCTATGCAGGCCAGGGTATTTTAAGCGGAGATTTTTGCTATTGAACAGGCTGCATGTAGGATTGGAACCACAAACCTACCTCCCTCAAACTTGATCACATATATGGATAATCGAGCAGCAATCAAAGTTATGGGATCTGGACTATCTACACCGTATACGTCGATGCAACATTCTCCTCTATTGACTTTCGGCCCTCTGTAGCATAGAGGGAAATGAAAAGGTTGATGAACTGTCACAAAGGGGATCGAAGATGTTTGAGTAGGAGAAAATAGAGGAAATATATGCGCGACTACGGAAATACCTTTTTAAATTGGAAAAAGAAAACAAGCCATAGGTTGCCGAATTTCAAAACTGCTGTCTCCAGTTTAGCAGGAAAACCAAGAAACTACTTGAGTTCCACAAGAGAACGGTTCGCATTCTAACAGGAATTCTAAGGGGACATTGCGCTATTGGCAGTTTCACTGAGAAGCTCGGTCAAAAGCTGCCAGTATGTGGATGAAACTAAAGCGGTACAAAACCTTTAATGTTAGTGCCCTGTGCTTCAGAACAGACAGAACTTTTCAAAGTGCCACTCATGGAACTGGCATGTCTTATCCGGAGTTCGGAGTGGTTCAAACTCATCACTAACGGATCATGACAAAAGGGCTTACCTTACACTGGCTAACATACAGTGGTCATATGGGCCACCGAGTGAACTTGTGAACTTAACCGAAAATAAACTTGATTTAGATTTGAAGTATTAAGCTCGTCTGAATATCAAATTAGTGTAGGTTTATCGATTGCATTATTAAGACATGAATTGAAAAGCAAAAGTTTTTTTCATTGCAATGAATTGATTCTTTTAAGTTGCACCATAAAGAGTTGTATTGTTCCATTAACTTCTGCTCATATAAGACATTATTAATGATAAACAGGTGCCAAAAAAATACAACAACAAAACTCACCAAAAAGAGAAAAACAGCCTGACAAAACAAAAGAAAAAAAGAAACAAAAAATATGTAATGAAGTAAGTGGCTCGCTCATCCATAAATTCTCGAATATCCATTCAAATTCAAATGGAAATTGTCATTCACTGGTGGTTCTTTGTTTTTTGTTTGGTTTTGTTGGGTTTTTTTCATTTTCAATAGCCATCTTATACTAAACATTTAAGAAAGAAAGAACAAAAAAGAAAAAAAAAAAAAAACAAAACAAACGAAGTCGGTCCAATTCCATTATGTTAGTTCCCGTACAAGTTGTGTCATGTCATGTTCATTTTAAATGCCGGGCTAATGTAATGGAACGAAATGTGAACAAATCATTGAAGAATTGAGAAGCAAAAGTTCTGAAATGAAATTGAAAACTCTCAAGTCATTAAGCCAAATAAACATTTCAGTTTCTGTTGCAACTGCAAAGAGGATGCATAAACAGACAGAAAATTTGGCATTCTGCTCGCGCAAATGTTTTTGTATTTTTAGCATGCATTTTAGAAATGGTCATTCATGTTGTTATTGTTGTGGTTGTTGTTGTTGTTATTGTTGTATTTATGCTGTTGTCAAACATGCGAATACAATCAAATGCCTCATTTGTAGACTTACGCATTTTGCAACAAGAGAGAGTGAGAGAGAGAGAGAGAGAGAGAGAGAGAGAAAAAACTAAAAAAAAATCAAAAAAATTGGTGTTGCAAGTGCATTATTATGTTGAAGACAGCATGCCATATACGACAACATTCTTGCATTGAATGCGCAGTATTTTGAAAGAAAATATTTTGGCAGCCTAAATGTTTGCACATGTTGAACAATTGCGTTAAATAAATAGAATAAATTGGCAAAAAAAAAAAGAGAATACAACAACAACGAAAATATTTTATTGAAAAAAAAATGTTTCTCTACTCATGATATTTTTGTTGCAACAACAATAATTTGACCTACAACTAAAGGCTACAAATGAATGCGGTTGCTTTTGACTTCGAATATAAGTTTTAAATAATTTTAAAGCACAGTAAATAGGTTTGAAAGCAGCCAAATTGGTGATTATACGCCGACATTTGGCAGCTAACTGTTACAAAATATTCTTTCAACAAAAGTGTGGCGACTATGTAGTTTCGACTCTCGGAAAAAAGAAAAAATATCGGAGGAGTTTATCTCACATTTAAAATTCCCTGACCACTGTTTATTTATCATGGTGACTGTCACTGGCGCGTATTGTGGTTAGAATAAAGCATCCCGCGGTAATAAACCAAAGTTGCAAAAGTCTAGTGAACCATTTCAGAAACATTTTAAATATTTGGCGAGCAAGCTTTTAATCCACGATATTCAATGGCCATAATATATGTTGGTAAGGTAGATAAAGGTGGCTATCCATACAAAGAAGGCCACATAGGGCCCGTACGCTACCACAGCACTCGGAGTTTCTGCTAAATCGACTCAGCCTGTCAGTGTCCAGTTCCAGTTCCTCCAGATCATCTATATTGTAGGTACTTAGTTGTATTTTTCTTCTTCTACATAGCGCCGGACATGTACCTAGAAGTTCAAAAACAGTCTCGCCTTCTTCATCATATCTTTAGCTTCTGCGGAAACCATTACCAAGGTGTCCAATGTCGATGCCCTTCGCATGCATACCCATAATGCAATGCCCCATAATGATTCTGACATTCATACGGACCGTCGCTCTCTGATATTTAAACAAAGCTGTGCGCCCTTCATCCAGCTTTGGTCAATTGTCTGAGACCACTCTTCTCACGTTGACAGAATCGACGACCTCATTGTCGACTACGAACTTGTAGGTTTTCAAATGGATTCCCCAAATCGATAATTCATTGCACAGTTTGTTGGTTGTACACAGCCTGGCCAGTTCATACACTCTAAAGTTACCCGAAATGCCGATATAATGACAAATGGTATGGGCATTACATCGTTCTGCTACCTCTTGATATATCTGGGACACCTGCACATCGTTTTAGAGTTAATCACATTGAATCTGAAAGTAAGGTAATGTTCCGCTTGTCACATCCTGTATTGCCGACACCTTTGCCTGGAAGAAGCTACAATGGTATGGCAGTCTTATTGCCAAATTCTTTCGTTAAATTTGGACTCATCGGTGTAAATTACTATTTTTCCGGCCTTCATTGTTCGAAATGCCACTGCCTAGCCCAGAGATGCCTAGTAATCTTACTCGTCATGAGGTTACAATAACGATCAAGTTAAAAGGAGGCATAAATTTATCTCCAGTAACGATGGGGGTGTAGTGCGCGACGTGAGTGTAATAATCATTTAGGCAAGGCACAACATAACCCAGTAATCCTGGCCTCGGAGCAGAGACGATGTTATAAAAATGATCAAACCAAACTGTTAACAAATCACATGTAAAATCGGTAGTTGGCTATTCTTTCTCCATTATTGTGCTTCGAATTTTGGGTTCTTCTTCATTAAATAAAATTTAAATGCGTATGTTCTCGGGGCTACTTGACGTCGGGCTCAATAATTAAACATTTTATGTTTGATGAAGATTTGAATTTTCACGCTTACGAGGTTCAATTAACTCAAGAGCTGTAGCCTACTGATCATTTCAAACATCGTCATAAAGCAGAATGGTTGAGTGAGTGGCCAGTATTGAATGCCGACTTTACAAGGAAAATCATTTTCACCGACAGCATATACATTCTCAAAAAGTGACTGTTTGGTGGCGTCATTAACTGTGGTCGTCCATGCAGTTGCTGTGTATGGTGTTTGCAATCGAGAGACGATGAGGATATGGATTTGAACGATATGTTATTCCAACGGAATGTTGCCACTTGCCACATAGCCGACAAAACCAAAGCTTTTTTGCACTTGAAATTCAATAGCCGTATTATCTCACGATTTGGCGATATCAATTAGTAGCCACGATCATCTCATTTGACACCTTTGGGCTTCTTTCATTGGAAATATTTAAAAGAAAAAGTGTCCGAACAATTGTTTCAGGCAGTGTACTATATATTATGAACACTTTTCATTTCTTAAGATTTGTCGTAAAAAGTTGCCAGACTTAATGGCAGGCAACCAAAAATTAAATTTTATGTCTTCTCTCAAAAAAAAAAAAAAAAAAAAAACTTAAATTTTTTTCTTTCATTTAATTTGTTTTAAATTTCAAAATATTTTTGAAAGTTTTAAATAAATTTTTAGTTTTTTTTCTTTTTTTTTTTTTTCTTATCTTTAATCTGGGTGAGAAGTGTGTTCATTTAATTTTGTAATTTTTTTTGTGACAAGCAGCTTGTTGTGGGGTATTTGATGCAAGGTGAGGAAAATGTAAAAACTGTGTGTGATAAACATGTCAAAGAGTGGGTGTCGGGACTGGCTCTTTGCGCGCAGTATGAGTGGTCCATAGAGTGTGGTAAAAAGAGAGCGATGAAGCTGTGTGTGGTAGGATTGCGGTGATAGGAGAGCTGCGCGAGCGCACCTAATAAAATGTAGAATAGAAAAAGAAAAAAAAGAATGCCACTTTAAAGCTTTAATTATTTTAAATGCTTTTAAAGTGAATGCTGCTACCAAAGCAAATACAAAAAAATCCATACAAATACACGGGGATTCAATATGTTTCGATAACGATAACGAATAACTGAATAGAAACAACATTTTCGTCTGTTTGAATATTTATGGTCAGAGAACGATAACAAAAGCCACAAACAAAAATAAATATCGTATTGAATGAAGATAAACTTTCTATTTCAGTTATTTTAACACCTGTAAACTATTAAATAAAATAAGCACATACCATACATACAAGTAGATACTTAAGACAATAGCCTAAGCATTTCCACCCAATCAACCGAAAAGGCGGTACCCTTTTTTTTTTTGTTTTTTTTTTTTAGAGAGACCAAATTATCTAATGTCGTGTCCATAAAACTTATAAATCTCAATACTGCTCTCTAAACTGACATAATTATTGGATAATTTATGATTATTATCGAAAATCTTAAGGAAAAACAAAAAGATAAAATAGATGCAACAACAACAATAACAATAACAATAACAACAAATGTCTTAAAACAATCGAGTGTCAAAGCAAGTCATTAGCATTCCCCGGTATTTACAAACAAGCCAAACGGATCGGATCGTTCGTTACCAGACAGGGAGTTGCATTTGCATTTGTTTAATTAAAACAAAAACAAAAACAAAAAAAATTAGAGGAAAAAAAGCAGGCATTAAAATTTAAATAATAAAAACAAATCAAATGAAACAAACGATACTCGGAATGTACCGAACGGCACTGGACTCTTTGGGAATATATTCTGTAACAACAACAAAAAACAAAAAAAAAAAAAAAAAGGGGGAAGCTTAAGTGACCAATTAAGTATTTAAAATACGACTTTCAATTTAAATTTTTTTTTGTGCCTGCTCATAAGCAACTGAACGAAATCAAATGGGCGGACACAGTATTGGACAGCTGGACAGGTGTAGACAGTACAGTAATACAGACAGACAGGTCACAGTGTCTTGTTAAAAAGACATTACAAAACATTTCGATATTTTCTGTGATCTGTGATCTGTGTCTGTAAAGATCCATAATAAAACAATTCAAATAAAAAATATTTTATTTCAATAAAAAAAAAAACCTTAAAAGAAACCAGAAAAACAAAAAAAAAAACCGAAATTAAAATTAAAAACAAAAAAAAAAAAAAAAAAAAACTGATAAGGAAAACAAACAAAAGATTCAAATCAATTCGATCGTTGAATATATTTTGAAAAAGTTTTAATTGCTTTTAAATTTTCTCACTCTTGAGTTGTTGTAATAATTACGATGAAGTTAGTTAAAGTGACTTGCTTAATGGAAGAACTCGACTACCACAATCAATATTCAATTCGAACAGTAAACATTCCCAAGGAATGGAAACCAAACCGAGTCCAAAATAAACCGTGCTACTGTAGCAATTTTTATATTACTGATCTCTACAAAGGTTGTCAAGTTTCAGACCTTTAATGACATGAACAGCGCTCTTACACATGAGATAAAAGACAGGCTATTCCTCCTTCTTAAGTCCTCACGTATTGCAAAAGTCATTTGACGGAATTTGACGAATGTTTCGGCTTGCCTACTAAAAGGAAGGTGGTCCATAAGTATCGTTATTGTTTGACGGATGGTCATGTCAGTTAAGGATAGTATTGCGTCTGTCCTTTTCTTGTTCGTATGTGTTCAGCAGAGTCTAATACTATTGCACGTATCTTTCATATTTCAATTAAATTACGCCTCTCTATAAATCGTGTGGATAGTATCCATCTATACCAATGCCCTGTAACATGTCGGATATTGCGAGATTTGTAACGAACATTGCTTGTTTCATTTCGAATGATATCCTTAAGTCATGGAACTTATTTTAGATATACCCTTGAATGGAACGAAATTTCTCTGTGAAATTCTCGATACTCAGGGACAAAGACAAAAGATGAAAATACTTTAGCTAGGGACTTAATACCAGCCTGACTATCCAAGTAAATTCAGGGATTTCCAAAAAAATCCAGCCATCCAAAAAGCATTGCACCGCATTAAAAACGGCCCTGAACTCTGTGGTCACATAGCCTATAAGAAAGCTTAATAGCAGAACCCTTAATAAATATAACACAGCCCATCTTGAGTCATAAGCCTTCAGGATACTATTGGAAATCACTGGTCCTTAGACCAGAAGAGCTAAGTTTTAAAATTGGAAGTTCTAAAATCAAACGTTCTACTAAGAAAGTTATAAAGACGAATTTAATTGACTCGGATGTGTCTATGTCTTCTCAGAATAACAGCGTCTCGCTATTAATGTTGTGCTAGAATCTAACCGCATTCAGCACCACAAACCAGTGCTAATTGATAATTAGCAAATATGGTCTTAGTTGGAGTGTATCAGTGTAGTGTACTGCTGATCAAGATAGCTGACTGGCTTCTTACTCTACTTTTTCATACGTTTGGCATTAATTTAAGTATGTTATGAGGGACCATGAGCTTGAAATGGGAATCTAATGAGGGATTAATATATTCGCTCTATGGCAGGTCAGATATCATCTTTTGGCAAAAACTCTGAGAGTAAATAAAATGGTCATGAAAAGTTACAAAAAAAAAAAAAAAAAAATTTGTCGTTCGGAATCGTTTTTGAAGTGATAAAATTAACACACAAACATAAGTGATGTGAGAAGTTAGGTCATAATTCTGTATGAAACAAAGTGAAGCAAGAAGGTGTAACGAAAATGAACCGAAAGGAATATAAAAAACTAATAATTAAAAAAGAAAACAACAACAACAACAACAACAACTTAAATTGATTGACAAATTCATTGAATTTGCTCTATGGAAACTAATAACTTTCATTTGAAAATTTTACTTCTTTTAATTTTTGTTGTTGTTGTTGTTGTTGTTCCTATTGAAAATTAAAGGTTTTTAAAGAAACGCTTTCCATATAATTTCCTTACAACATTATTCTTGTAATCCCTGCCTATAAATCATGCATTTCCGGCCAATTATCATCATGATTAGGCGTATTTCCTAACAATAATGTAACACACTGTATAACACTAATAACCATAAAATAATCGTATTTAAAATAAGAAACAAATTTATTTACGATTAATTTCATGGCTTTTTAAAACGAAAGCCGAACAACAATAATTTGTCATTTTTATTTTGAAAATAATTGATCACTTGGATAATGATAAGAGCATTCCATTTGATATTCGATAACTATCCGCTAGAGGATCAAAAATCTGTTGGTTTTGTTTAGTCACTGAATTACTCAAAGTCAATGTGAATGGGGGAATATTGTTTTTAAAATAAAAATTTAAATAACAATCACTATTGATGAATAAAAATATTTATTTTTGAAAATTTTTCTTGTATTTTAACGCTTACACCGCCATATTATTCTTTTGATTTTCATATTTATTTTTATTTTTGATTTTCATTTTTATTAGACAATTTAACAATTTAAATAAAATATTTGTACATTTAAGATCAATTTTATTTCAACACTTTTAACCGAAAAAAAAACAAAAAAAAAAAAAAAAATTAAAAGAAAAAAAGTATCAAGATATACTGTGAACAAAATCGTCAACAAAATTGTATTCATTTGTGCCATTGTTAAGAGAATTTATGTTTTGATACACTGTGTGATCAGTTTGTTTAAAGAATAAATTCATGAATCGCGTAACAATTTGTCGTCTTTGTCGCTTGCAAACATTTAAAACAAAAGAGGGATATTGCAGTTCTCTTCTCTTCGTTCACGCGCTCATTCATTTCGAAATGACAGTAATTACTGTTCTCGAAGCGAGCAGGTATTGTTGAATGTCTATACCGTCCTAATTACATAATTGGCCATTACAACCTTCAGTCAGGACTACGGCCTAGCTTCTCACATTACTTATGTTGTGTGTGTTAATTTTATAAATGAGTGGAGGGACCTCAGTTTAAAGTCGACTCCGAACGACAGATTTCTTTGAGAAACTTTTCAAGGCAATTTTATTTACTCTCAGAGTTTTTGGCCGAAATCTGCTGAGAGGAAGCCGGCGAAGAAATATTTTTTTCATATTTCGTTTTTTATGTCTGACCGGGAATACGAGCCCTGGCCTTTCGCGTAATAAGCCAATACACTACCTACTAGACTACAGCGACTTCGAATGCAATACCCGTCCATAATCATCACTCTGAATAAATTATAATTAATTTGACAGATATATCGAGTGGGTCATATATTGGTTTAAATTTAAATCATTGTTATATTTCGATTCAGACAGTATTTATGTCATTCTATTCTGTTAACTATATTCAGCATATTATCTCCATTGAACATAATGAAACGATTTACGCTTGAGCAACGTTGCTATTTATTGGAAATCTATTTCAAAATATCTTACAAAATTTGGAGATGGATCAACAGTGTCCAGTAAATGCAAATTTATTGCTTGCTTTGTTTAGGATCTTACAGAAGCCTATTGCATCCATTACAAGTGATTGTTAGGTGCGGCTTGCGGAGTGGAGACGTCATTGGCCCATATTTCTTTGAAAATGAAGGCAGCGCAACCATTACGATCAATGGAGACACCTATTGCACCATGATAAGTGATTTTTTGTACCCGTTCTTCATTGGCATTCAACAAGTTGGTGCAACTTACTACATATCTTATGCCATAATCGATTTATTGCGTCAAACGTTTGGTGGCCCTTTAATTAGTCGAAGTGGTGATTTCAATTTGCCGCCAAGAAGCTGCGATTTGACACTGTTGGACTATTTTCTGTGATGTCGCCATTAAAGAAAAGTGTCGACACTCCAGAAACAATTCGAATTCCATTGCCGAGATGCGAACCCATACACTCAATAAAGTGCACGAAAATTGGTCTGATCGAATGAAGAACTGTGAGGCCAGCCGCGGCAGCCATATAAATGAAACAACATTCCATTTCCAACCGGAACAATTGTGCTTCAGAATAAAATAATAAATTTGGTATACTCTCCTCACGCTATAGCTTTAACAATATCTCCAACACAACAAAATATTAAAAATTAAAAGTCTCAGCAGATTTGTGGCAAAAACTCTGAGAGTGAAAAAAAATTCTGTAAACTGTAGGTCCCGCCACTCATTTATAAAAATTAACACACACAACATTAGTGGTCTGAGAAGCTATGTTGTAATCCTGACTAAACCAACCAATAATACCAATTATGTAAGTGAGTACTGCTGAAAGAGCATCTTGTCCGAGAGGTGGCCTAATATGGATGTCAATGATTCTCTCAGCATCTAATATGATAGATCATGGGATAATCGTAACGAGGAAAATTATCAAAGGCCTTATGCTTTCTGTTTTCCTGAAATTCCGCTAAGTTGAAACAATTAGGAGCTGGAGATTTAACTATTAGGCAGCTATTCACTGCCAATCTAATGTGAGATACTGCAATCAATACATTCGCAATATCATAGCTTCTGTGAACTATGATTTTGACTACTAAGGACGTGCGTTACCTCCTGAGTGTCTTTACCATCGGTAGTCCAGTATTCGTCAGATTTCTGAATAAGAGTTGATTGTCTTGCAAGAATTTACTCCACAGTGGTTCTGCATCTTATAAGATTGTCTGGTAATGCAGGCTATTGTTTAATTTTAAACAATTGTTGTATGCTTACAAAACATGCAACAATTTGTTGTCAAACAATTTTTAAAGTCATAAAAAATACTTAAAAATTTTTCGAACAATGACTACTTAATTCGTACGACAACAATATTATTACAACAAAAAAAAAAGTAGAAGAGAAAAACCAAACCTTTATAGAAACACAAATAAAAAAAAAATGAAAAAAATTTACTCACAAAGGCAGCTTGTAAACAATATCTGGTGGATATAAAAAATAATGTTAACACTGACATTAAACAACTTTAGTGTGAATCTGTTCGTTGTAAAATTTTTGTTTTCCTTTTTCACATGTAAAGTCAAATGAGTTTTTTTGTGTTTTTCTCTCATTTTGTTCACTTATTGTGTCACTTGAATGATCGCATTTTGATTAGCATAAGAATATCTTGATAGTTGAAGATTCTTTGTTAAATTTTTTTGTTTTTCATCTGGACCTCTGGTGTTATCAATAGACTTGTATCTTGATGACTTAAACAGATCATGTGTTCTTTATTTGTGAACTTCCACCGTTTGATGAGATTTTGTTGCATTTAAATTAAAAGCGATGCATACCGCTTTGTTTTGTTCTTGGCCACTGTTTTATGAGTTTTTCAATAATATGCGAGGGTAGTTGAAAATATTTTATTTAAAATTCTTTTACTTTCGTTCGTTTCGTTCTTCGGCAACAGAGTGAAATTTGATCGGGATATGGAAATATTCTAGGATTTATAGAAATAACGCTCGTCAGAGCTAATAAACACGCATCAGCATGCAACAGATCACATAGTTGAATGGAAATATGCTTTGGAATTGAAGAAAATATCTGTTTGCGCCAGAGATCAGCAATTTGTATTCAAAAAGATGAGTAGATTCGAATCATACTCATAATTACGAATCACTCGAAGTATTTTTCTAAATTTATGAATCTAAATGAGTAGGCGTATGAATCAAACATATTTCGAATGTTATGAGTTCGATGTCAACGTTGTACTCATACTCATTGCAACTTGTACTTATAAATCAACGTTGTAGTGAGTATGAATGAATAAGAGTAGTTAAATTTCAATACTGTTGACTCACTCATACTCAAAATTTCATGAGAACTTATGAGTAGCGAAAAAGTGATGCATTGCTGATCTCTGGTTTGCGCAACCATTATCAGTTCTTTTTCGTATGAGAATCCTTTTCAGAAGTGTCGATTGATGCCCTATTAAAAGGGGATGGCGGTTGTTTTGAATTGCAAACATTATTCACATAAGGCTTGGTCATTACAGCTCAGGATTACGACCTGCTTCTCACACAACTCTTGTTGTGTGTTGTGTGTGTTAATTTTATGCATGAGTGGCGGGAGCAACAGTTTAAAGTCGATTTCGAACGACAGATTTTTGTGAGAAACTTTTTCATTGCCAAAGAAAAAGTTTTCAAATTTCATTTTTGTTTGAGAAGTCTGAACTGAGGTTTGAACCGCGGTCTCACGTCTAAGCCAACATACTACCTATTAGACTACAATCTCTAGAATTGTTTATTTTCTATGGCCTAACACATCGCAAAATTTTTACAATTGTTTCGAAAGTATTAACTTCAACTAGACTTGTAGAACGTCTTCTGACATTTGTCTTGTTTTTACCATTAGAAATTGTTGGTCTGGAAATTATTTGTTTTTCTCATTTATCCTAAAATCATGTGTCATGTGTCTGTCAAACATAAACTAAATAATAGATTTTGAGCAAATTTTGACAGGATAAATGCTGCTGTTTCCAGTTTAAAAGCGGGTAATGCAAAAAGTCACGACTTAGAGAACCTCTCTCGTAATACCTTAAGATGACAATCGCTGTCAGTATAATGTAACCACAGTATATGCCCAGTATGCAGTATAGAACTCTTATTGCTTACTTTTTGCAATGTCTCATCAACTCTAGGGGGGTTGAAATTTCTATTTGTATTGTTCAGCATGTTCCAGAACATGAGTGAATCGACAATTAGGAATATCTTTACATGATACATTCAAAATTAATGCCTTTTTTACGCACAATTGTTTTATGAGTGTAGCAGAGAAATGTGCAGTCTAGGTGTGAACGTATTTTATTTGGTAACCGGATTTCGTTCTTTATATTATTTATTCTGATGTGTGCATTTGTTCTGGACTGCATTTGAAGATTAATGGATTTTATTAAACAACATCCCTCGTACTTCATTTGTCGATAATTTTATTATTCCAGTTTGTATTGCTCTTGTTGACTTATACAGTTTCGATGGGAAACGTTTAATCCAATCATTAAGAAAATATTGTGCAGCAATAGTAGTAGTAGTAGTAGTAGTAGTAGTAGTAGTGGTAGTGGTATTAGTTTTTGTTGTCGTTAAAGACAATGGAAAGTGTTACTATTCCCTGTCATCTTAATGATTTGACCAACATTTTGATTTGTTATTTATTTAAACCGTTTCACTATTTAACACAAATTTGAATTGTTTTGTTCAAAATTTTTCTTTTTCATCATCAACTAAGCTTTGTAAACAGCATTGATCGGCATTTAGTAGTGCTGCAGGTAAGTTTTAAAGGCCACAGCAGGAGATATTCGAATAAAAAATAGAAACAAAAATTATTTCATTGGAAAATCTTTAGTTTTTTTTTTTTTTTATGAAACCATATTAAATTATTAATTGCCTTTAAATTGTGTGTGATTGTTTGTGTTGTTGTTTAGTACCGTAACTACCGCCCCGAAAGACAAAAACTCTGATTAGTTTAATGAGTTCTGAATTTATGATTCCAAATTCATGTCTTTAAGATAAATACTTGCATCTCATATGGTGCGTTTATCGTAAAGTCATCATAAAATATTTCAAAATTAAAATTTATTTCCAAAGAGGTGTAAATATTTAAACATTTCATATATAAAAGTTACATTGTTAATAAATAAATAAAAATATTTTCATAAAAATATTGATTTTTTTTATTCTTCTTTTCTTTCTCTCTTTCTTTTCTTTTTATTCTTTTGGTTAAAATATCTGCATGCTGCATGATAGATAGACACGACATCATCGACTTGTTATAATTAACGATAAACGGTATTTGAAATTGTAATGAAAATGCCGCTGATTTTTTGATTGTTTAACCCACCTTGAAATCTTTTTGAATCAAAGAGTATTAAAAATATCGTATTAAAAATTTTGGGAACACCTGATGTGAATCGCAATAAACTAATAATTGTACGACCTGTGATATGAAGCCTTTGTTATTCCGCTATCTCTGGCATATGAGTGACAGTTTTTTTTAATAAAATATTTTGAAATCAATTTTAGCCTTCTAATAAGAGAATTGCAATTTTAAATGCAATAAGGGGTGACCATATTCCATTTCAATATAGACAGGATTGACTAAAACAGATTATAATTTCATAATAATGGATTCCTAATTAGTTAATGATCCTGAGATATTATAATTATTATACTTCGATAAACTGTTAGATAAAGTAAAATTTTAAATGGGGTTTGAACCGTTGCCTCACGTCTAATAAGCCAATACACTATCTACTAGACTACGGCATATAAGCTTATATACTCGGTTTAAGCTATTTGCCAATCAATCTACCAGTTTTTTTGTGTTAGCTGTTTACATTTGCTGCCACTCATAAGCAAGTTTTTCTCGCGCTTTATTTCCGCACTTTAAGGGGGGGGATATTAAGCCTGTGGAAAGTTTGATATGGAAAATCACATCTTCATATAATCGCAATGAATTTTTAAGCTTTTCCGCATTTTATTTAGAAAGTTCAAATTACTTGCCTACTTAATGGGTAATTGGAAGAATAAATGTTTCAAAAGTACCCCTCTATCCCTTCTTCCTTTGTGTATTAGAAGGAGTACAACTGCTGAGTGTTGGTCCTAAAAAAATCGTCATTAAAACCCTTCAGTCAGTATTACGATATAGCTTGTCACACCACTCATGTTCTTTTGTGGTAATTTTATTTACAACTTTAAAGTCGACTTCGAGCAATAGGTTTGTGAGAAACTTTTCATGCCAATTTCGTTTACGCTCCAAATTTTTGCCAGAAGACTGCGGACAGAAAGTCTCAAAGAAATAATTTTTTAGATTTCGAGCTGTGGTTTGAACAACGTTCCCACGTTTAGCAAGTCAATGCACTACCTACTACACAACGACGACTTGTAGATTGTTGGAATACCCTGTGTCGTCAATAAACTCCAAACTGCCCGCACCTGATGCCGGTATTCATCGCGACAACATTATACTACCACCACCATACTTCACTATATCACTTCAGTTCCTTATTTTACTCAAGCACGTTAAATGTGTTCTAGAATACGAAATTTTCTACAGACGAGTCAAGATATATTTTGGTTCGGACGGAGGAAAAACACGATATCAACGGTTCTGCAAGCATTCTGCGAACGTAGTAACATAATGGCATCAACTTTTATACAGTCAAAGTTGTACATGCCAATAGTACCAGTTTGTTATGAGGACTTCTTCTTGGAAACTTAACCGTTGACTTTAACAATCTGCATAACTTTGCAATTCTCCATAACAGACTGAATACTCCACGGAGAATTTTGTAGTGAAATAATAATACCTACTATTACCAAAGCTTCCCAAAAGATACGTAGATCTCATTGATAGCGTGCCGATAAAAGGAGAAAGATGTCATTAAGAATCAAAAGGTTTAACAAAATTTACATCCTGCAAAGAGTATGAGGTAATGAAGAAGTATTCATAAAAGATACAAGAGATTTTGTATTTATGCAGACACAAATGGCGATTTGTAAACGTGTTGCAAATTACAAGAAAGGATTCAATTGTACTGCATCACTCTGTGATGCGTGGTAGAATTAGGAATAAAATTTTTAAAGGCAATATTTTCTGCAATACTAACAGCAATCTAGAGATTGAGAAACACAAAGTAGAGCTTTCCAAAGCAGCAGAGGCGAATCATAAATGCAGAAAGTATGCTAGAGGAGAGACTGTTATTATTGTGGGTAAGAGGTGTGTTATAAGATCTTTTGCATTCCCTTTAAAGTTTGCAGCGCATAATGTCTAGTACAAGCCTATTGCTCTGATTAACTTCAGGATGCTGGTTAGGATGCTGACTTTCAGATTTCAAGAATATGTTCCAATAATCCATTCTCATTGTCACAGAATCTGCATGTGTCCCCAGTTTCTACAGTGTCCCCTGTAAAAAGACCAGTCACCAATCGCAAAGTATTCCCGAATAAACTTCAGGATGCTGGTTAGGATGCTGTCTTTCAGATTTCAAGAATATGTTCCAATAATCCATTCTCATTGTCACAGAATCTGCATGTTTTGCCCCTATTCTCAATACGTGTACTTTAAGGCTACAGTGTCCCCTGTCAAAAGACCAGTCACCAATTGCAGTTTGTTCCCAAATAATCTAATCCATGACTAAGATCTCCTTTTATTGTAATTTCCCAATTAAAAATTTTAACTGCCTCTAACCCTCTCCTTACCTTTTCTTTCGTTGAGCATGTCTTTCAAAGCCGAGAACCAGAACTTTCGGTAACTTCCCTTTATGTTGAGCATATCTTTCTACATTATCCGTCCACACTCTTTCTGTATGAATTCAAAGAACAATCAAACTTATGTTGGCATTCGAAAGAAACAATCTTCGTAAACTGGATGAAGCATCTGTATTGAGCCAAACCGGTCATAGTGTTGAGTATTCATGTTGGTGACAGAAGCTTGTAAGCCAGATTGGTGGAACTATTAGTCCATAATGCATGAAAATTGAACTGAACTGAAAAATATCGCCTCTAAATTGAGATGATTAGAGAAAAGTGCAATCTATCGAACGTTAAGTCTATTTTTTTTTAGCTTTTTTCAATATCACATTTAACCCGATGACTATTTGGCTTTGATGATGATGATTTATCTTCTTTAACTGACTTTCATTGCTTTCCCTATAAAGAATATTGAAAAATGTTGAACATCCAGTAATTCATTTCTAAAAGAAGGATTTCTATATACGAAGTCATTTAATACTGGAATCGCTACATTCAATACCAACAATGAACATTCAAATCTGTTTGCGTATAGGGCTCTCGATGGCTGTTTATATGTCATATGAAATGAAATTTAAACATCAAAACCTTATTCAATCTCCATTGTAGTTTTTCCTAATATAACCTTGCTTAAATGAAATGAAATCTAAATTATTTCTATCCTAGATTAAATGGAAATAAAACAAACTATGCTGGCACAATCTAAACCACAACGTCTGCATAGTAATTCTTTTCGAAGACAACAACCATGTATTTAAAGGAGGGGGGGGGGGGCGGGGGAAAAATTTATGGTTGAGATCATTAAATTTTTATGCCATGCAAAACGTTTCATAAAATTTAAATAAATTTTTAAGGGCCCTGTCTACTTACTTAATGCCAACAACAAGGTGGTCTCATCATCATATCATATCGTATCGTATCAAATTAATTCCAAACTAAACTTTGAACCTGTGAAATAAATTTCCTCTTGCGGGGGAAAAGAAGTTTCCATCGATATTGTTTTGTATTTCAAAATTTGGGTTTATTTTGTTGCATACGTTCGATGTAATTTTTTTGGTGTTTTTGTTTTTGTTTTTGTTTTTTTATTTTTTCATTTGATTTTACTACAATCACCATAAAAAATGATCATAAATTAGTTCCATATCATTGACTGCCCCTTGTGTGTGTGTGTGTGTGTCTGTATGTTATGAAGCAAACCAAAAAGAACAAAAACAATAAAAAAAATAGTGGTAAGAAGAAGAAGAAGAAGAAAAAAGAACTCATCATGAGAATCATTATTAAACATAATTGAGTTCAATGATTAATTGTGGGAGCAAAAAGTTCCCACTGTGCGCGTGGAAATCTTGGTGAAAACTTGTTAAAATGAATTGATAACAATTGCGTGTGGTTTCCACTTTTCATTCTTTTATTTCCTTAATTTTCTTCTTCTTTATTTTTTTCTATTGTTTTTGTTTTTGTTTTTCGTATTGC
This sequence comes from Sarcophaga bullata, assembly GCA_005959815.1. Lineage (NCBI taxonomy): Eukaryota > Metazoa > Arthropoda > Insecta > Diptera > Sarcophagidae > Sarcophaga > Sarcophaga bullata. The sequence goes on from QOCX01000963.1 coordinate 38,175, forward strand.
ATCAACCCAACCTATATTTTGAATACGAAACAATACAAATGCAAATACAATCATAATCATTGAAGCATAAGAGAATTGTTCGTGGTACTAATATGCCACAGACAATATTTGTATTTGGAGTTGCCAGCCATCAACCAACCATCCATCCATCCATCCATCTATCCATCCATCTTGCCACAAATTGTTTGTTGTTGATAGAAGCAACAGTAACAACAGAAAAAAAGGGCGTTGCAATAAAGATTTTGATTTCTTTCGTTCTTTTTTCTGTTCTGTTCTGTCGTACAATTTGTTTAGTCAACCATGTTACGTTCAAGAGATCTTGTGTGTGAGCATTTTCCACTTAAGCTTCCACGCTTTAATAGGTTCTTCTCTGTTGGATTGATGGTGGTTTAATTAATGATTTGTTGATTTATTGATTGGTTCGGGTCAAGTGTTTCACCTGGGCATGATCATTTTATTAAACTTTTTTTTCCTTTCTTTCTCTCTCTCTCCTCTATTTCTTCTCTATTAATCTGGAAAATGTCTAGAAAATATATTGTTTTCATGATACTGCCCCAACAGTTAATTGAATTGAATTGAATTGAATTGAATTAATAATTGTGGTCGATATGTAATTGAATTTGAACCTTGATTTACTGTAATATTATCAACGTATAACTGTACTTGAATAAATCTCTATAGGAATTGAATGTTGGATTCACCACACAATTTGAACGCTTAAGGGAAATACAAGAGAAAAAGTCTCCTTTCTCCTGTAGATTTAAGAAGTCCGAAAGGGAATAAAAAGATGGTAATTTGGTGTGTTGTGTCTTCAGTTCATTTGCACTTTTTAAATTGAAGATTTATTCGTCATTCAAAATTTATTTCAAAAGATTTTTTCTATTCAAAGATATCCGATTTCCGAAATTGTGTGACTTTAATTGCTTTATTTTGCTGCCATCCAGAATCTAAGTTGATCCCTACAATAGAAATCTCAATTGTAAACAAGATCGTCAAGAGCAAAATATTAACACATGAACCGACAGTCTCTTCCTCTTTTTCTGGCCCATATCTTCTGCAGAAGCCTTTTGACTACACGCCTCTGAAAAGGAGAGTGGCATTTAAGAGTAGCTATTGTGCGATAAACGACCATGTAACTTAAGGATAGTAGTGAGACAATTGAAGTTAGCGTGTTGGCTTATTAAACGTAAGGCCCGACATCTTAATTAAATCGAAATATTAAAAATATTAAATCTTTCGGAACCGGCTTTAAACTGTAGGTCCCGCCTCTCATGTATAAAAATTATCACACACAACATAAGTGTTGTGAGAAACTAGATCGGAATCCTGACTGAAGGGTTGTTATGTTGTAATTTCCAACGGTATACTTGTGTATAAAAGTTACCTTTGAAAAAATCAAAATTTCCCTGAGAAATCATTGGTATTCATTGACAAGAACGAACCAAATCACAACCTAAGTGTCCAATAAAATTAAGAGATTTTTAAGGAAATCTCGCAACCCCTTAAGCACTGTATTGCTTTCAAAATGGTTGTGCCGTGCTCAGGTAGCCTATAGGAGAGCTTTTTTTTAGAGGTTGTGTGGACAAATACAAGTACTCGGAGGTCAAAATATCCCATTGTAAAATAGAAGAAGTACAGCAAAGTTTAATATACCATGGTCCATGATACTCGTGTATTTACCGGTTCTGCTAAACTACCTAAGCACAAATTATAGACCTTCGATGATATCTAGAGTCCTATTGATAGAAGGGCTTGAATTAAAGTTTTCTCAAGTACAGCATAGACCCAAACTTTTTAGACACGTTTTTATAATGCCTACTCCACTATAGAACACTTGGTGAAATGCAGTCCTCAACGCGACAAATATCTTGAATGCTTAGTAACAAATAGGTTGCATCGGCTTCACACATAACCCGCGACCTGTACAGAATAGCAAAAGGAAATATTTGTCAGTGTGCCGATTCCACACTGTCGATCTGAAAAACGTAATGCTAAGACTCAAATAAGAACACTATGTCTTAAGGCATTTGTGTTCGCTGTAATTTCATTTCTACTTTAGCCATAGATAAGTAGATAGTGGGTTGGCTTATTAGATGTAAGGCCTCGATTGAAACCCTAGATCAGATATCTCCAACAAAACGAAATATGAAGAAATATATCTCCGGCGACATCCTCTCCGCAGAATTCTGGCTAAAACTCTGAGAGTAAACAAAACTGAAAAGTTTCTCAAAAATCTGTAGTTCGGAGTTAACTTTAAAATGTAAGTCCCGCTGCTAATGCATAAAATTAACACACACAATATAAGTGTTGTAAGAAACTAGGTCCCAATCCTGACTAGAGGCTTGTAGTGACCAATTATGTATGCCGGAATGGCTATTATTAAAAATGAACTAAAAATAGGAATCTAAGAGGTTGCAGATTTGGATGGACCGTACTCTATTGATAATAGCTTTAAAAATTTGCCTAAAATCAGGAAGTTTTAGAACACAGAGCCACTGAATGTGAAGTTACTGATGTAAGCGAATAAACCATAATCTAACATAACCCATGCTCTCGGTCATATTCCGTGTTATTTATACTTCATAGTCATGGTATATTGGACGCTTTGAATGCATTCCATCCAGAGACACCGTATAGGACATTTGAACAATACAATATGCGTACATACATACGTATCTCAACGATACTTTACTTTAGTTTAAATGAAAAACCCGATTAGAATCACAGTTAAATTGTAATTTTTTTTTTAATGTTTTTCATTTAACAAAAGTTATTTGAATATTGTGAACAAATTTACTGAAAAACTAACTTTTGATGTTCTTCAGAAGCATTGCGAATGGACGAAATGCATTAACTGCACTTAAAATTTTATTTACTTTTGCAGCTACTGCTCAGTGATCTGCAGTTAAAAGTTTTCGTTCTTCTTTTTTTGGCTTTCAGCAACTAAGAGCCATGTTTAATACAAAACATTTCAAATTGTTTATGGTTATAAATCAGTGTTAGTTGCAGTGACTAGCAAAAAAGAAGCGAAGAGGAAAAAACGAGAAGAAGAAGGGAAAAAAAAACAAACACCAAACACCAAAAGAGCAATCCGCGCGGCTGGGGCTGTGGGGGCTGCGCGGCTGGGTGGGCCGCGGCGGCCGGGGGCCCCGCGTGGGGCGGCGGTGGGGGCTGGGTGGCATGGGGGCCGAGGAAACAAAACAAAAGTCTGCCGTCTTGCCTGCCAGACTGCACCAAAACTTTACCAAAAAAAAAAGAAAAATCGAATAAAAGCAACACAGATTTGCACAAATTTTCATTCATGCATTCAGTTTTTATTTTTTTATTATTTTTTGTTTGTTTTTGTTTTCTTTGTTGATGCAACTGTTTTCAGCAATTGGTGTTGATGTTTAACCCTTGTTGCCAGCACTTAGCTTAACAGAGGCAGCGACAGAGTCATGTTGTTTAGCTCGTTATCAAGTCAAAATAATCATCATCTTTTGCTATTGTTATTATAAAAAAGAAGAAGAACAAGAAGACGAAGACGATGAAAGAAAATATCAGAAATGAAAAGATTCCAAATTCTGTTCTGTTGCTTCATTCAAATGCAGTTTTCAACTGAAATTTTTATTTTTTTTTTCTCCAATTTTAAATGATGGTTGGTGGTGGCTTCTTCATGACCATGTCCACTCTTTAAACTCTTTAACAATCACACATTTCTGTCCAAAATCATATTCGAATATATGGATATAGAAATGGCCAGGATACAAGTAATAAACATTAAAATAATTTGCAAAAATTGCTGGCCAAGAACTGAAACGTTACAACTGGTAGACTGTTTGACCACAGAAATGTGCAACATCACCACGGCCAGCCAAGACTTAAGACTTCAACCAAAAACATGCACTTCATGATCCTTATGATTACGATCATAATCATTTGAATTATAATCGTTGTTGTTGTACTTTTAACGAAGCGTGTTGACGATCACTAATGCTAATGGCCATTGCGATTAAAAGTGTTTTAATTTTTCAAGTTTGTTTTGAATGTGGATGCTGGTGGTGTTAGTCAGCAAGTGTATTTTAGAAAGAAAGAAAAAGAAAAAAAAATTATGGCAGTTATCTACGTATTATGCTTGCCGTGGTGATGGACTGGACAACGTAGTTCTCAAAGAAATAAGAACCGAAGAAGAACAATGATTGTTTCGGGTTGCATTGTATACTCTCGCATTCCAAATTCGACAGTTGAATCAAATAAGGGCCTCTTCGAAGTAAAATATTTTTGGATGAAAGTTCTCGTTGTCCATGATCTTCCATTGTGATGTGGCAAAACAGACTGAATAAATGTCAAGTGCTTTGACTTCGTCGTAGTTTCGTAAGCAGAGTGTTGGCTTATAAGACCTAAGGCGCTGAGGTTCAAATCCCAGCTTAGACATCCCCAAAAAACGAAATATGAAAACAAATATCTTCAGTGACTTTCTTTCACTACATTTCGGGCAAAAATAAAATAAAATTGCCTTGCAAAGAGTCTCAAAAATCTGTCATTCGAAGTCGACTTTAATCTGTAGGCTCCGTAATGAAGACATGACATAAACAACAATCGTTCAGTCACTGAAAATATTGTTGTGGTACATGAAAATGGAACTAAAAGCCTGTAAATATCAATTCACCATCGTTTTAAATTTCACAAAACTCTAGGCAATGTAGTTTGACTAGAGACTTCCACCATCATGCATACAAAATTGAATTCAGTCAGGAACTTAAATCAGCAGACTATAGATAGCACCGACACGTAGTTTAATGGATAATGAAGTAAACTGAAGTCAATTTGATTCGACTGGCATAGTAAATACATAAAATGTTTAAACGTGGGGCCCAGGAAAGCAAATGCACCGACAGGAGGCAAGGTGTATTGTGTGAATTATTGTCGGGCAGCGTGGTTGAGTCTTATTTATTCACTTCGAATATAAGAACTACTACTGCAGTGGCATTCATTGGCGAAAAGTGACAACAAAGTTCATGTGACCTCATCTTCAAGGATCATGTGACACCAATATTCAATCTCTCTTCTCTTATAAAACTCACTCTCTCCACAACTATCGGGTGAGCCAACTATCAGTTTAAATTTAAGCCATCGGTTATTTTGAATCTGGCAATACTTATGTCGTTCTATTCTGTCACAAAATTCAGTATATTATCTCCACTGAACGTAATCAATCGATTTAGGCTTGAGCAACATTGCGATTTATAGGAAATTTATTTCAAAAACAAAAGCAATTTTTCCGAAATTGCACGAAAATATTGCTTAAAATTTAGTCGTAGAGAAAGAACAACTGTGTTCGGTATAGGCAAGTTTATTGCTAAAGTTCGTAAAACTGGTTTCAATGTTGAGCTTGAGCTTGCCAAAAAAAAAAATTGAAGCTGTGACTGAGAATGTTCACATCAATTTGTTATCGTTCTCAAGTGTTGAACATTTCACGCACCAGTTTAAGTCGAAATTTGTGGAAAGATCTCCGTATGACGCCTTACAAATTTCAATTTGTTCAAGAGTTGAAGCTGCATGACCATTCATGCATGAGAGACTGCATAATGATATCGATTTTGCTAAGAAGAAAATGATCTTTTCGGATGAAGCTTATTTTAATCTTGGTGGGTACGTTAATACGCAAAATTTCCGTATTTAGGACTCAAAAAACCAATACCTGGTCTTACGGGCTTGTGGATTGAAATTGAGGACGGCGTAACCATTACGGTCAATGGAAGACACATATCGCACCAAGAAAACAGATTTTGGTTCCAGCTCGTCATAATATTGAGAAGAATGGTGTTTGGTTGCAACAGTATGGTGCAACTTGTCATACGTCTCATGCCGCAATCGACTTATTGCCTCAAACTTTTGATGGCTGTTTCAATTGGCAGCCAAGAATCTGCGATTTGTGACCATTGGAATATTTTCTGTAGTGTCGCCGTTAAAGAAAAGTGTTATGCAAACCACAGGTTATTGAGGCCAACATTTGTGATGCCATTGCCGACAAAAATTGCATGAAAGTTGGTCTAATCGAACGAGGTACTGTGGGGCTAGCCCGACAGCCATACCAATGAAATAAAATTCCATTTCTAATCGGAACAATTGTACTTCACAACAAGAAGATAAATTTGGCAAAATTTCAAACCGTTTTTGTTGCATTGCATTTGAAAAATTTAAACTTTTAAATGGCCCACCCTTTACATTGATTCCATATTTCACTCGGACATGCTGATTACTATATCAACTGTGTGCTGAGAAAGGATATAAATTCGGCAGGTCCAAAGAATTCACTTTTTAATGTCTTTGGCTTTACGTGTTCAAGAATTGATTAGAAAGTTTGTTTCTTAAGTCTTTTGTTATTTATGCATTAAAAGTACCCCCGATTAAAGTTTATANAATGAATAAACATTATAAGAATATTAATACAGAGATTTAATAACTAAATAAACTTTACTGCATTGTTAGTTGTTGTTTTATTATTTTGCAGGGCAATGAAATAAATTATGAAAGAAAGAAAGAAAGAAAAAAACGTGCTGTTAGTTCAGGCAACATTTCGTTTAACTAGAATTCAAGTGACGTTTTGTTGATGTGTGATTGCTACTGTTGTTGTTTATATTTTTTTAATTTTATTAAAAATTATACTTTTTATTTCACTTTTTTTTTGCAGTTAAAGCCATCATCACCAGCAATAGTAACAACAGCAGCATGTTTCAGAAGAAAAGTGAAAAAAAAGGAAAAAAAACCTGAGAATACACTCGTCTTAACAACCATGACAATAAGCTTAACTCAATTGGAAAAGAGGCACGTTCTTCAAGAGGGTAAAAAATAGTCGGCAGCAGCAACTAGATACAGGAGTAGAAACAGAAAAAAAACAGAATCAACAACATCCTAAACAAGATCCTTCACACATGCTGCTACCATTACACGGCTTTGACTGAAGCATCTAAAGGAGTATGACGATGGTGATGATGATGATGATGATCGTTACTGAAAATAAAAAAGAGATCTTAAATTACAAGCAGAAGAGAAAAAAGAAAAAGTTGAAAAAAATTAAACGCTAAGATATTAGCAGTGGTGTTTAAAATTATAGATACGGTTTCCAAAAAAACCAAAAAAAAAAAAACCGAAATAAATACCAACCAGAAATGTATGAGTATGAGCACTTGTGGATCTCTTTAGAATTTATTGCTATAATTTTTCTCTTAACTGTTGGCATCTGTGTGCTTCTGAAACAGATAAATGTTCGTTATAATGTTGTTGAATCCTCTTCATTCATTGTCATCTGCAAATAACGTAGTTTAATGTATGATTCTTATAAAAAATCTTTTCTTCAGTCATTTTTTTTCACTTTTTTTTTGTTTGCTTTTTTTGTTGTTGTTGTTGTTGGCTGCATTAACAATTTTATTTTTCTTTCCTTAAAGGTGACTTCTGTGTAAACGTGCTGTGGTATGATTTTTAATTAAACAATACGTGTGCAACAATAGTGCCACAAAACAGTAGTGCAACTAAAAGCCCAACAAAATAAGTGTGAAAAAATCTGTTTCATTTTCACTTAAGTTTTTTTTCTGCTTGCTTCTTAATTCTTTTCTCGCTTTTTTTTTTTGCTTTTTTTTATTTTTCTTCTTCATTTTTTGTTTTTTTTCAGTAATTTTTTCTGGATGATTAAAGCCATTCTTGTTAAGGATTTTTTTTTTTTTTTGGTTTGTTTTCTTTTGGTTGTACAGCTACAAGAAGAAGAAGAAGAAGAATACGTGAATTTTTATTTAGTTTTGATTCATTTATTGTTGTTGTTGTTTTTTTTGTTTTTCTTTTTGATTTCGTATATATTTTGTGATTTTGTTAAATTATGAATGTTTGTTGTTATTGTTATTGTTATTGTTGTTATTTCTTTTTTTTAGAAAATCACGATTTCCTTTATAAATTTCTGGTTTTAATTTGAAAGAATACAAAAGTGTTGCTTGATTAAAACGCATTAAGTGCTGAACTCAGTGAAGAAATTGTACTCCAATGAATATAAAAATTTGGTGTGTTGTTTTGTAAGGCAATTCAGGAAAGACTTAATGACTCTTCTTTATTCTCTGCCTAAGGAATACTCAGTTAAGAACTTTTGGAACGTTAATAATTAAAAAAAAAGTAAAGAAAATTGTTTACAAATTTGATCAAATTTTATTTCTATAATTGCCTTGAGTTCTTTAAACCAAATAAATGAGGCTTTGATCGCTAATATTTTGACTTTTTTATGAATAAGTATGTCCAGTACCAGTTTCAGATGTTTTGCAAGTCTCTACAGAAGTAAAATTTACAGCATCAGATAACACAAGGACCAGAATATATGGCGGATGCAACAAAACCTTCCAAACCAACTCTCAGTTTTCAACGGGTTATCAGATACAGATACCAGATTTTTTTTCGCACAGGTTGCAGACTCATATAACGAACTAGTCTCATCTAATTCGACCACACATACAACATTAACACTTCGTAACTTCATCTGGCTTTGTACATTATCAAATCTGAGTATCACAGTCAATTTAATTGAACTTTAGCCGTAAGGCGCAACTGAAAATTCGATTCAATCAGTTGCTTAATGTTGACTTATGTGGCATCTGAACATTAAGATTCTTTGTTGATAAATCATTGACAACTGATCAATATTGAGTTCTCTAATGATTTTATAAACAACCTTATCGGCCATTTTAATTATTGGTCGACAACAACACATCTTTAACAACCAAATTACCAGCAAAAAAAATTTTTTTTTGGCTTTTAATAAAGACTTCCTATCTTTAAATTATGATAAAACAAAGTGTGCTTGAGATAAAATAGAAATTTTTTAGTCGTTTGAAAGACATATTAAAGCTTTTGTGTATGGAAGATAAAATGATTCAAAACTCCGCCAGGGCTTCTCTGGGAGGAACGCATACCAGATGTCCAATTTTCCATGGCTCTGGTGCATTAATTAGGTTGAATTTGACCGACGGCATAAGTAACGCTAGCCTTGAAGACCGCTTTGATTTCTGGTTGGAAATCCACGCAAGAAAAAGTCTGACGAAATCAATTTGAATGATCTCACCTCCACGTAGGATGAATTCGCCACCTCCAATGTGACATGAGCTTGGTGGCACGTAGCACAGTCCTATTGAAAGTATATATCGTTGCTGTCTAGACTATCCAGCTTAAACCTAAAGATCCATAGTGTTAGCCGTTGCCAGTGATGGTCTGAAAAAGGTCGATCTCAATGAAATATGCAGCCAGAGTCCTGAAAAGCGAATGCATTAGACGGAGTGTATTAGACGCTTCTGAATCTGATGTGGATTAGTATTGTTTCGAATTTGACAATTTTGTTTGTTCGCGAACATATTCATTGAGAAATAGGCTGCATCGTAGCGCAATCGAAGTTAATATTAAGGCTGGTACAATAGAAAATTAAATGAATTCCTCCAAGAGATTGGTATTATTCTGCAAAGGGAAAACAAATGGTATCCACACTTGTAGAGAGAACAAATAGATCTGGACCGATATGTTTATATAAAGAACCTGATTATTATCCACCTCAAGAAACCCGTGGGATATCTGCGTTTGGCTGACTGGAAACAACTCGTAATGACTTCTGCAAAAGCTATAATGACCAGAGAGATGAAGAGGACCACAGTATGTACATCTTCTCTGTCATTGTTTGGCACGATGGATTCTTAGATCCCCAATAATTTTTTAACAAACCATGTCTAGCCAAAGGATGTTGAATGTTTCCCGTATTTTCGGGATTGCTAAAGTGTCTTTTGTAACCTCCATTGCATTATTTATAGATACGCGAATAGAACAGAAAGCCAAAAAGAATTTCACTTGCATGTATTGTACATCAATCTGTGCATCAATTATCATATCACAAACGTTTGCATATCCTCAGTTCTAACTTTAAAAAATTTTCACTTTTTCTTTTATAAAGGGTGGGCCATTTAAAGGTTTAAAATTTAAAAAGGTAATAAAAGTAAAACGGTTTGAAATTTTGCCAAATTTATCTTCTTGTTGTGAAGTACAATTGTTCCGTCGTGGCTGTCGTGGCTAGCCCCACAGTGCCTTATTCGATCGGGCAATTTTCGTGCACTTTTACGAGTGTATGGGCAATGGCATCACAATGTTGGCCATCAAATACTCAATTGTCTTTGGTTTGTCGGCATAACACTTTTCTTTAACGGCGTCACACAGAAAATAGTCCAACGTTGTCAAATCGCAGATTCTTGGCGGCCAATTGAAATCATCACTTCGACTAGTGAAACGGCCATCAAACGTGTGACCCATTAAATCGATTGTGGTATGAGATGTGTGGCAAGTAGCATCAATCTGTTGAAACCAAACATCGTTCACATCAATATCATGAAGAGCGAGTACCATAAAATCGGTTATCATGGTGCAGTAGGTGTCTCTCTCCTCCTTTTCAATGATGCCAATGATGCCTCCGCGCCATAAGCCGCAAATAGTCACTCGTAATGGGTGCATTGGCTTCTGTAAGACTACATGAGCAATTTTGTTCAATTAAATTTTTTTTTTTTTGGCACAATCGATACCAACGTGCAGTTTCTCATTGTAAGGCGTCATACGAAGATCTTTCCACAAAATTCGACTTAAACTGATGCGTTCAATTATTGATAACGATGACAAGTTGATGTTGGTGGACTCTCACGCACACTCCCAGCCACAGCTTCGACATTTTCGGATGTACGCACTGTACGAGTACGCTCACGTCTTAGTGCATCAACAATGAAACCAGTTTCACGAAACTTTGGCAATAAACTTGTGTATACCGGGCACTGCTGTTTCTTCTCTGCAACCAAATTTTATACGACATTTTCGTGCAATTTCCGACCAATTGTCTTTGCAAATAAATCTCAACGTTGTTCAAGCGTCGATTTAATCGATTTAATGGAGATAATATACTGAATTTTCTGAGAGGATAGTATGATATAAGTTTTGTCTGATTCGAAATAACCGATGGTTTAAATTTAAACCGATAGATGGCCCAAGTTAAAGAATTTACTTCTCGTAGATTTTCATGATATGTAGATTCAATACTTATCATCACATATCGATATTATGAATGAATGTACGCACGTAATATTAATGAAAACCGAGTTGAGTGCCTCCATTTAAATTCAGGCCAAGGATGATATTGTTTAACACTTGTTGGGCAAAATTAATTTCCTTTATCCGCTGTAATATTCTATGTACACATTTAGTTTGGTTCCTTAATGTACAATTCAGCTGAAAAATGTAACAAACATGGATTATTTCTTGATTTGGTATTCAGAAATCTTTGGCATGAGAAAACTTAACAGCTTAAATAATCAATAGTGCTTGTTTCTTAAGTCTTTTGTTTTCATTGAATGAAAAAAGCAAAAGCCCATTAAAATGGCTTTTATTTAAAGAAATATTTTTGAAAACAAAAAAAAATATTAACAGAACACAGAAAATATTCTCACAGTTTGTTTATGGTCAGCTTAATGTCAGTTTTTTTTTTTACTTCGTTTATGTCTTTGAATTCATAATCGTCACTAAACAGAAATTACATTGACTGCGCTGACAAACTTGGTAAAGAAAAAAGGTGAAAGAATTAAAGAAAGAATAAAAGTGGCAAATAAAGACAATGTCTACTTAACTGTCATTGAAATCATAAAACTGTTTAACTGTTTACCAAAGAAAATTTGTTTAAATGATGCTGTATTTAGAAAATAAAGTAAAGGTTTTAATACCACGAATGAAAATACAAAGATTTCCACTTCCTTTTTGGAGGCATTCGAGAGAAAGAAAATAAGAGAGAGAGGAGAGGAGAGGAGAGAGAGAGTGAGAGAGAGAAAAGTTTTTTCCGTTTGTTAATAATTTCTATTCTTTTGATATTCTTTCAAAAAGAAATAGAGGCCGTCCGTCTAATGCTATTGTTTTCCTTTTTCTTTTTTTTGTGTTTTTTTGTAGAAGTAAAATAAGAAAATATTCTAAAATGTTTAACAACTCATATACATGCGAGTATTTATTGTTAAAACAAAATCATATTTATGTATGAAGGTATGTATGTATGTATGTATGTATGTATGTATGTATGTATGTATGTATGTATGCATGTATGTATGTGACTGAATTGAAAGAAAATATTTGAAAATAAAGAGAAACATTTCACATGATCTTGATATCATTTGAAAAGATTTCCTTGTAAAATGATTGAATTTTTCCATAATGTTTGTAAAGTCATATGGCATGGCATGTGAATTTCGTTGAGATTTCAGATGCAAATGCTGTTAAGAGCACTTGTTTTTATCTGATGTCTGTCCATCAAAAAAAAAAAAACGTTGTTTTTTTTCCATGGTGTTTTCGCCATCCACAACAAGTCAGTCATTCCATCATGTTAAGTCTTCAACTCATTCGTTCATTCATTCATTCATGCAATCGTCTTTAATGCATCTTTTCTTGTATTTCTTTACGAAATGACCAAGTCATTGTGTTGTGTGTTCGTGTGTTTGAATGTTTTCTTGTTTTAATAAATTTGACACAATCTTTCGTTCAAATCTAGAGTCTATTCATCTATTTTCTGTACATTAACACAAAATCATGATTTCTGAAATTCATGAAAAAAAAAGAAACGAATTGTACACAGAAATACATCTTCTACCGCCACAATTGTAATGAAGTGGACACTTTTGAATAAAAACGAAGAAGGAGAAGAACAAAAAATTAAAAGGAATTTATTTTAGAAATTGTTGTTCCAAATTTTTTTTCACTTTCAAATTTTGTTTTTTTTTTTCAATTTTTTAATTTTCATGGAAAAATTTTAATGCGAACAGAAATAATTCATCGTTCTCGCAATTACTTTCAGTAGCGAGAAAGGAAAAATGTGACCCAAGGATCTTATTACCTGGAACAGTAGATAAATGAAGTTTCGGTTCATAAAAAAATCTCTTGAAACCTTCAGGTCTTCAGGCACAGTGCACGATCTTAAGAGTCCACAAAGTTTTGAACTAAATACCATTCATCCGTATTGCCCATCGCGTAGAATTTCAAAAATCAGGTTATCAATACATAATACCTGTTCTGTTTAATCACCAAGTGATTACCATACCCTCATGCTATTTTGTTTGCATTTTATGGGTTACTATATGAGTTCTGCCCATGTCAAATAGCCTACTCGCGTGTGTATTGCGATATTTTCTCTAAAACTTTGCCAGCCAATGGACTGGATTAAAACCTAAATTTATTTACTCTGTGAAAAAACAAAAACAAAAAAAAAAAAAGATTTGTGACATGTGGCAGAGTCCAAAAAAATTTACGAATTAACAAACAAAACAACAATGCTTGCAAATTATTGATGTGAAGAGAGAAAGAGAGAGAGAGAGAGAGAGAGAGAGAGAGAGAAAAGAAGAAAAGCCTATGCAGTTCATTGAATCAGAATTATCGAATTTGGTATTACCATTTAGCCAAAAAAGATGTGTGAGGTTAATTATGATTTGCTACCATCATGGAACCCAAAAATATCTCAGCCTGTTACAGGCATATGATATGTGATATCGTAACTCAATTGACAGGTTTGGTGAGCAATTAATCCCTCATTTTGAAACATTCAATTAACCACCAAAATCTCGCGATTCGCACCTACTAGTAAGGATTGTGGCTCCATCGTTTATAGATATCGAAGCTTCCAATAGGGACTTCCAAAAGTAAAAGAGACTTCTAAAGTAAGTTTTAATTTTCGATAAAGGAAAACCTTGGGCGCCATATTTTGCTGTCTAAAGTCCATCTGAGGTTACAAAGAAATTACAAAAATGCGTGAATTCGTATACAAATCACTCTCTCATACGATTTATTCTTTGGATTTAGTAACGAGTGACTAACTTTTGTTTACAAACCTAATGCAATGGTTCGGCAGTAACAGATATCACTCCAACAATCAAGCTCTTATTTTATTATCCTCGAGTATATTTTTTAAAGGATAAACTATTGTAATAAAAGTTTTGATTTCCTCAAATCGATTTCGTTTGAAGGAATTTTTCATCATTTTATATTTTCATTTCATTGAGTATCTCTTCCCAAAATATTTAACCGCACTCAACAGAAATTTTCTATCGCCTTCAATGGCGTAAAAGTTCCATTTTATGTCTTCAATTTTGTTTCTCAGTGTAGATTCCACATCCATTATAGTATTTTGGCCTTTAATGCTGTAAAAATTTGCCCTTTAAAATACGAAAACGTGAAAATAAAAAACGTTTTAAAATAACTTTAAGCTTTTCGCCTAGAGATATTAAAACTGGTAACATTTCAATTAACTTTTACCGTGTTATATGAACTATCATGGCTATATAACAGATGCATCTGTTTTGCCAATTTCCTATAAAACAAAAACAAAAGAACCAAATGATACTCAGCATCTGATTAAATAAACGAATCAGTTTAAATGAAACTGAACAGCCTGAAGGTGAATATGAGCTCATTTTCAAGTCAATCAAATTCAACAATTTATTCGCGGACCAATTGTTGGCGGAGAAAATAAAAATTCTTATCAAATATTATAAAAAAAAGCAAGTTGAGGTCAAATTTTATAAACAATAAAATAAACCAGCATTCCATATATGAAAATACAATAAAAAAAAGAAAAAAAATCTTGTAAAATTGGTTGAAAAAAATTTTTTTTATTCTAAGTAATGGCGGCTAAAATCTAAAAATCAAAACGAAATTATAAAAAAAAAAAAATAAATTTCTAGCGTGTTTTTATTTTTTATTTTTTGTTGGCAAAACAATTGAACCAACTAGCCTCAGTCAAACGATCGACTTGTCCATATGCACACAATTGCTAAATGAAAGCCATTCAAAGCATATGCGAATGAATGAATGAATGAATGAATGAATGAATAAACGAATGAATACATTTGTGTTATTTAATGCAACAATTTGAACGCATTATAAATTCTCGTTTAAATGCCTTTAAGGGTTAGCAGTAAGTGCAGGTTAAAATTGATTTGAAAAAAATAAAAAAAACTGAGATTACAACAGCAAAAAAAAAAAGAAAGAAACGTTTAACAATATTGAGTTTTTTGTTGATTCATCTTTTATGAATCGAATGTTTTACTGTTCTGCAAAAGTCTTTGCTTTGGTTATCAAAAAACAGGAGCACGTGGTAATCAAAACTTTTTTTCATTTCATTTTCAAATTTTGTATTCAACTGATCAAATTGTGTAAAGTCGCCGTAGTCTAGTAAGTAGTGTCTTGGCTCCCACAGTTCAAACTCCATGTCAAACATCCCCAACAAAACGAAATATGAAAAGAATTTCTTCGGCGACATCCTTTTAGCAGATTGCTGGCAAATTTCGGAGAGCAAATAAAATTGCCATGAAAAGATTCTCAAAAGTCTATCGGTATGCATTCTGGCTTAAACGCTTACATTTCCAATGGATTCATATCGGAGACCAGTTTACATCACCTCCATATAAGAGGAAAATGGCGTAAATTATTCGTACGTTTGGTACGTAACTCCGTTCCAATTCAGGCCGAAAGCAATTAATAATCACCGACCTGGCCAACATCGTTCTCAAAGAAATTTGAACCAATTACGTTGACACAGTAAAATCTATTCCTAACATTGGCTTACTCGGAATGCATGTTTGTTTATGTATCCATTCGTCCAGATGAGTGTTCATGTAGTACCCTGAAATGGCCATACCAATAATGACCCATGGGACAATTGTCTAGACAGACAGAACAAGTCTAAAAACAACTCAATTGCGGCAAGTTACAGAGGATAGCGTGTGTTTTTATAACAAGGACAATGAGAATCTTTCCAATAGCGCCATTAAAGGCTATTCTGGAATTAAACCTGCTGCATGTGGTAGTGAAAACCAAAGTTTTATAGTCATTAGCGGATTTTGTGGCCTGAGAAATCTATTGGCTCCCGAAATAAATTTCCCCTGCACGAATTATGTAATAGAAGCGAAAGTTTTTCATCCCAGAATAAAGTATTGCACAATGTAAGTCGCCGTAGTCTAGTAGGTACTGTGTTGACTTATTAGACACGAGGCCACAGTTCAAACCCCAGGCCAGAATTCTCCATCAAAGCGAAAAATTTATGTGGCGTCTTCCCTATCAGCATATTTCTGTCAAAAATTCTGGCAGTAAATAAAATTTCCATGAAAAGTTTATTAAAAATTTGTCGTTCGGAGTTGACATTAAACTGTAGGTCCCGCCACTCATGTATAAAATTAAGACAAATAACACATTATGTGTAAACCTAAGTCGTAATCCTGACTAAAAGGTTGTAATATTCGAAGCACATGAGTAAACTCGATGATAGCTTTCAAGCGCAAGGCTATACCATCGACCACTCGGTTCTTATGAGGTTAAATGGTGCCCTTATTCAGTATAAGGGTTGTTTTGAGCCCAACTAGTAAATTATGGGACGAAGGGATTGAATCATTAGAACACATTCTTGGAAGATGGGGACTATTTATTCATACATCTGGCAGCACAACAAGTTCTAGCAGGAATCTAGGATACTGATTCGTCACTGCAGTTGCTTCGGAAACACATTAGATGGATGCTGTATAAATCATGTGGGGAAGTAACATAAACCGGGTTTAATTGATTAAAATTGATAGATCGTTGCGTTATACAAACAGTATTTAAAATTTAATTGCCGAATTTCAGAACAAAATTCGTTCTCCTTAAAAAGTAAAAAAGAAAAATGCGATGGTTGTGCTATAATTTGCAGTGTAAACTTCAATTTTTTTGCCGTTATTCGTTATATTTTTATTCGAATTCACCATTCAGTTACAACACATACTAAACAAAAGACTTAAGACACGAACTTGAACTCAAACTCTAAAGAAATTTTATTTTCCAACAGAGAAGTTTGACCATAAAATTTCAAAACTAAACAAACCACATCAAATAAATTGCCGATAATTTTTATCATTATGAAGATAAAATTATAACAAAAAAATGCTTGTATATTAAGAAGAAAAAAAAAAATAATAAAAAAAAAATAAAAAAAATAAAACACAAGACAAGACACACTGCAAACAAAAATGTTGGAAAAAAATTTGAAATAAAATACTAAAAATATACGAACATATAAAACAACAACAACCACAATAATAACAACAGCAATAACAAGATCCATTTAGAGTAGTTATTTGCGTTTTTATTATCTTAAAAGTTTAAAATTCCAATCGAATTTATCAATTAAGTTTACAATTTTTTGTAATTTTTCTTAACGATTGTGGCGGTTGTAGTTGTTATTATTGCTGCTGATACTTTGTTGTTTCCTTTTTTTTTTTTTTTGTTTTGTTTTTGTTTTGCACTTTTGTGGTGTTGCTGCTTTGATGTGTTGATATTAAAAGCGGCATATTTTACAACATCAGATGAAATCATAGATAGCGAAAGAAGTTACAACATTTTAATGCAACAGTGCTACTGTTGAAAAACCACAAACAAAACAAAAAAAGAAACTGAAAAAAAACGCTGCAAAAAACATTGAAAACTTTAAAATTATATTTGCAACATCATACACTTACACATACAAGTACTGTAAATACTATGCTGTTGAATTATTATTATTTTTTTTTGTTGCTATCTCTGGTATTTGTTTATGTATTTGTATTTGTATCTGTATTCAGTCAGTTGCATACACCTGCTAAAGTCTTGAACAATTTTTTTTTTATTTGTTGTGGCTTCAAGTGGCATAAAAAGAAGCAACAGATTCATGTCTGCACATGAGAAGCATTGTATAAAATAAAGACGAAGAAAAAAGTTAAAGAAAATCTGTGATGGGGGAAAAAAAATTGCAGCAGAGAGTCAAGAATATTTACGCGATTCAAGTTGATTGATATTCAAATTACGCAAATGACACAAGTATCTGGCAAATGCAAAAGACACAAAATATTGTCGGCTTAAGTTTCTATTTTTTTTTTCTTCTTGCGTTTGCGTCTTTGCCTCTCTAAAGCATGACTAACGTATCAGTTGACTTTAGCATGGAAATACAAATTCAAACACATTCAAATTGTATGTATGCTCCAGTTTTATTCTTATGTTTTCGTTTTCGTTTTCAGTTTCATTTTCGTTTCTTTCTGCTAGTGCATTTGCAACTTTTTTTTCTTTAATTTTTTCTCCTTTTTTTTTTCTTACAAAAGGAGTTAATTACTAGGAAAACAGGCGCCTCTTCAAAGATAAGCATTGCCTTGCCAGTGGAAACCTGTAGCAGTTCAAAAGAAAAGCTTCATCGTTGTATAATAGTTGACTACGAGTATACGAGTACATATGAGTATAAAGTAGTGCAACAGGATCTTAAGTGTGGTCATAAATTTTGTGATTTTTTTCCTTTCTCTCTCTCTCTCTCTCTCTCTCTCTCTCTCTCTCACTGTCTCTCTTATGAAGGTTATAAATTTCAAGTAAAAGGTGTTATTAAAATGTAACTAAAGAATCTGTATACCTCGCTATCAAAGGAACTGAGAATTAAAAAAATTTTAATAAATTTCTCTGAAATGCACTCGAGAGGACACTTTAGCTAAACGATAGAAATTAATTTGTAAAATATTCCATTCTAAAGCATAATATTAAATGTTAATTTTGAATTTCAAACAGTCGATAAGAAAAATAAAAAAAATATAAAAAAAAGAAAAATCATTGGCGGTGGTAGTGATATATCCGCTATGCAATGAAGAAATGAAATGAAATTTCTGTTTTCAACACAAGAAAAGAAATATTTAAATTGGAAAACAAAGTGGATTTGTCAGCCATAAATTTTGAAGACTTTAAAGTTTTCCGAAAATCGTAATAATGCATCAAAATTGAATCAGATTTGTTAGTAGGGGATACCGATGTTTAACACTTTTTATCAAAAAATTTCTTCATACACAGAACTCTATTGAATTTACAGCAATTTTTCCTTGACTCTTCTACACTGCAACTATTGAATTCAATAGTTGCTTCGTTAAGTAATATAAGGTAAGCCATCTATTGGTTTAAATTTGAACCTTCGGTTATTTCGAATCTGGCTGATGCTTATGTCATTCTATTCTGTCACAAAATTCTATACATTATCTGCACCGAACGTAATGAATCGATTTACGGTTGGGATTTACTGAATACTTTGATGTTGATTTTTCCAAAAAAGTCATCATTTCAGATGAAGCCCATTTTTATATTGGTGGGTACGTTAACAAGACAAATAGCCGCAAAAAACCAACATGTGGTCTTACAGAAGTCAATGCACGCATTACCAGTGACTGTTTTGTGCGTCTTGTTGAGCCGAGGTGTCATTGGCCCATATTTCATTGAAAATGAGGTCGGCCCAACTATTACGGTCAATGGAGATATCTATCTCACCATGATAGCCAATTTTTTTTTTTTTTGCACCCACTCTTCATGTTATTGATGTGAACAATGTTTGGCCCCAATGACTTAACCCAACCTAACACATAGCGTTCTTGCCACTCTATTATTCTCTATCTATTAATGAAAGGCTTAATAATTCTAATTCAGCAATTTTATTTAAAAATATCATATTCAGTTATTCTATTCAATCAACCGCTGAAGAGCTAGCCAGTTTTGAAACCAAGAAAACATATTGAAGATTCCGATGGCAAGTTTAATCAAATCAAAAATGAAAAAAAAAAAATGAATGTTAATAACTTCGAGTCCGAAATAATACTGAAAATGAAATTACAACACTATAGTCAGGGTTACAATCTAGCTTCTTACATCCCCACCCGCCCCCATGTTGTGTTTGTCAATTTCATTCATTAGAGGCGGAACATACAGTTTAACATCGACTTTGAACGACAGATTTGAGATATTTTTCATTGCAATTTGATTTACTCGCAAAATTTTTTTCTACAGAGTTAGCAAAGAAATAACAGTAAAAAAGTTTGACTATAAAAACAATACAGGTTCAAACCTCGGAGAAGGGAAAGAAAAGTATTCATTATGGTTTTTGATTTTTTAAAATTAAAAAGTTTCAATCCCCCTTTCAAACAATTCATCCAAGAGAACCATAATATACGCTGAATCGTCAAAAGGCAAGGCAACGAATGTTAGTTCTGCAGTTATAGCATTCAACATATGGAAAGTGCGGTTGAAAACCTAATGTTCCATATTCTATTGGCAAATTGACATTAAATGGATGTGAGCTATGAGACGGACTACTCGTTAGAATATATGATTTTCGTGAACATATACCTTTTATGAAGTAGCCGTAGTCTAGAATGTAGTGTGCTGGCTTATTAGACGAAAGGCCAGGGTTCAAATCCCCGGTCAGACATCAAAAACGAAATATGAAATAAAATATTTCTTTCGCAGCTTCCTTTCAACAGATTTCTGGCAAAAACTCTGAGAGTAAACAAAAATGTCATGAAATGTTTCTCAAAAATCTGTCGTTCGGAGCCGACTTTCACTCATGTATAAAATTAACATACACAACATAAGTGGTGTGAGAAGCTAGGCCGTAATCCTGACTAATGATGAAGGTGTAAATGGACTATGTGATGTTACCCTGTACCTTTTGTTTCCGCCTGAAATAATCCCATTAAAAAAGGAACCGACAAAACTTGGAAAATGCACCATAAAAAATGCGCGGTGTTTTGTGAAAAATCGAATTAAAAAAAGTCAATATGCTACGTTGGTGGGCTATAAATTAGTGATGTCTCCACTCTTTAGAGGTCAAATTATAAGAAAATTTTGAGAGCCGTAGAATGTACAGATAGAAGGGTATAGAGCGAACCAGGAAGTGACCTTCAATAACATAGAGAGATGAATGCACTGTATATCCAACTATAATCTCCCGCGGAATTTTTGTTCATGAATTTGTGTAGCTCTAAGGTAATCTTTATAAAGCTACTTTGATGTCAATATCATTTAGCTCCAGGT
>QOCX01000964.1:0-11323 GCA_005959815.1 Sarcophaga bullata
ATCGCCATACTGAGATCGCCATACTAAAATCACCATACTGACATCGCCATACTGACATCGCCATACTGAGATGGACATATTGAGATCGCCATATTAAAACCGCCATACCGAAATCGCCATACTGATATCGCCATACTGAGATTGTCATATTGACATCGCCATACTGAGATTGCCATATTAACATCGCCATACTGAGATCGCCATACTGACATCGCCATACTGAGATCGCCATACTGATATCGCCAAACTGAGATCGACATACTGAGACCGCCATACTAACAACGCCATTCCGAGATAGCCATGCTGTGATCGTCATACTAAAATCGCCATACTAAACTCGCCATACTACGATCGCCATATTGAGATCGCCATACTGAGATCGCGATACTAAAATCACCACACTGTGATCGCTTTACTGAGATCGCCATACTGAGATTGCCATACTCAAATCGCCATACTGAGATCGCCATACTGAGATCGCCATACTGAGATCACCATACTGAGACCGCCATACTGACGTCGCCATGCTGACATCGCAATACTGAGACTGCCATATTGAGATCGCCATACTGAGACCGCCATACTGACATCGCCATACTGACATTGCCATACTGAGATCGCCATATTGAGATCGCCATACTAAAAACCGCCATACTGAGATCGCCATACTAATATCGCCCATACTGAGATTGGCCATATTGACATCGCCATACTGAGATTGCCATATTGACATCGCAATACTGACATCGCCATACTGAGATCGCCATACTGAGATCGCCATACTGAAATATCGCCATACTGAGATTGCCATATTGACATCGCCATACTAAAATCACCACACTGTGATCGCTTTACTGAGATCGCCATACTGAGATCGCCATACTGAGATTGCCACACTTAGATCGCCATACTGAGATCGCCACATTGAGATCGTCATACTAAAATAGCCATACTGAGATCGCCATACTGACATCGCCATACTAATATCACCATACTGAGATCGCCATACTGAGATCGCCATACTAAAATCACCATACTGAGATCGCCATACTGAGATTGCGACACTGACATCGCCATACTGACATCGTCATACTAACACGCCATACTGAGATCGCCATATTGAGATCGCCATACTGAGATCGCCATACTGTGATCGCACATACCTGAGAGATCGCCATAGCTGAGATCGCCCATATCGAGATCGCCATACTCTGGATGCCATACTGACGTCGCCATGCTGACATCGCAATACTGAGATCGCCATACTAACATCGCCATACTGAGATCGACATTCTGAGATCGTCATACTAAAATCGCCATATTAAACTCGCCATACTGCGATCGCTGTACTGAGATATCCGTACGGAGATCGCCATACTAAAATAGCCATACTGAGACCGCCATAGTGACATCGCCATACTAAAATCACCATACTGAGATCGCCATACTGAGATCGCGACACTGACATCGCCATATTGACATCGTCATACTAACAGCGCCATATTAAAAGCGCCATAATGAGTTCGCCATACTGAGATCGCTATACTGAGATCGCCATACTAAGATGACCATACTGAGATCGCCATACTGAGATCGCGACACTGACATCGCCATACTGACATCACCATACTGAGACAGCCATATTGAGATCGCCATACTAAAACCACCATACTGAGATTGCCACACTGAGATCGCTATACTGAGATCGCAATTCTAAAATCGCCATATTGGCATCGTCATACTGACATCGCCATACTAATATCGCCATACTGAGATCGCCATACTAATATCGCCATACTGACATCGCAATACTAACAACACTGTACCAATATGGTTCTAGCAACATAGGCTTTGCAAATTGTTCCCCGGCTACGTGGCCAATAGCAATATAGCCTCTAGGAACATGGCTGCTATATGGGCTCTAGCAATATGGCCGCTAGCTTCATAGCCAATAGCAGCATGGTCGACAACAATATTACCACTATCAATATGGCAGCTAGCTACATAGCCAATAGCAACATAGTCGCTAGCAATGTGGCCAATATCAATATGACCTCTAGTTACAACACCGCTAGTTATCCATATGGCCAGTAGCGTTATGGCCTCTAGTAGTATGGCCGCTAACGACATATCCAATAGCAACATAGTCGCTAGCAATACGGCCAGTATCAATATGGGTGTTAGATACAGGGCCAACCACACTGAGATCGCCAAACTAACAACGCCGTACTAAGATCGCCATACTAAAATCGACATACTGAGATCGCCATACCAAAATCGCCATACTGAGATCGCCGTACTGACATCGTCATGCTGAGGTCGCCATACTGACATCGCCATACTGAGATCGCCATACTGAGATCGCCATACTCAGATCGCCATACTGAGATCGCCATACTGAGAACGCAATACTGACATCGCCATACTGAGGTCGCCATACTGACATCGCTATACTGAGATCGCCATATTGAGATCGCCGTACTGATATCGCCATACTGACATCGTCATACTGAGATCGCCACACTGACATCGTCATACTGAGATCGCCATACTGAGAACGCAATTCTGACATCGCCATACTGAGGACGCCATACTGACATCGCTATACTGAGATCACCATATTGAGATCGCCATACTGATATCGCCATACTGACATCGTCATACTGAGATCGCCATACTGACATCGCCATATTGTGATCGCCACACTGACATCGTCATACTGAGATCACCATACTGACATTGCCATGTTGTGATCGCCATACTAAAATCGACATACTAAACTCGCCATATTGAGATCGCCATACTGATATCGCCATACTGATATTGACATACTGATATCGCAATACTAACAACGCCGTACCAATATGGCTTCTAGCAACATAGCCTTTGCAACGTGTTCCCTGGCTGCGTGGCCAATCGCAACATAGCCGCTAGCAACATTTCTACTAGCGATATGGGCTCTAGCAATATGGCCGCTAACTTCTGAGCCAATAGCAGCATAGTCGACAGCAATATGACCGCTATGAATATGGCAGCTAGCTACATAGCCAATAGCAACATAGTCGATAGCAACAATACCACTAGCAATATGGAATCTAGCAATATGTCTTCTAGCAACATGGCCTCTGCAATGTTTCCCCTGGCTACGTGACCAATAGTAATATTGCAGCTAGCAATATGGCCGCGAGCAACATGGCTAGTAGCAATATGGTCTCTCGTCATATGGCCGATAGCTACATAGCCAATAGCAACATAGTCGCTAGCAATACGGCCAGTATTAATATGGCTGTTAAATACAGGGCCAACCATACTGAGATCGCCATACTAAAATCGACTTACTGTAATCGCCATACTAAAATCGCCGTACTGAGATCGCCGTACTAATATCGCCATACTGATATCGCCATACTAATATCGCCATATTGATATCGCCATACTGATATTGCCATACTGAGATCGCCATACTGAGATAGCTAGATTGACATCGCGATGCTGGAATAAAGCAATCTTTTTTTCATATGACCATTTGGATAACTTACTTGGCGACTGTCGCAAAACTGACTAAATGATGAAAGGAGGATGAATAGCTGGAATAGTGTTTAGGAATATTAATTTTAAATCTGTTTACATTGTGGTAAACAGAGAAAGTCGCTACAGGAAGTAAGAAAGTTATTCGAGTGCTATACACATCAATGATACGGTGTATTATATATCGAGATATATCGAGTATATTCCTTTTTGGTTTTCAAATGCCGTTTAGAATAAGATTAAAGTCAAATTTTATCGATTGGGAAGCGTTATTCGATACATCAGATTTTCTCTTATAATCTTTATACTGTTCAAATTTCGGCCCACATTATCCAGCAAAGGAGGGTGCTAAAACCTAAGGAGACGCGATCAGTCATTTGGAGGCCCCAGGCCTAGATGACTGACATGCAGCTAAGGGGGCCTTGAGAGCTGTTACTACAGACTCTGAATTATCGGCGCAAGTGTCAGAGCTGTTGACGACATAGGTCTGTGCGTGAAGTTCCGCTAAGCCTACGGAGGCTCACCAAATAAACCTGGAGCGTAGATTAGCCTATCAATGGAAGTTCACCAAACGCGATCCAACCCGTTTACGCCGCATGAAAGAAAATTGAGGAAGAAGCATTACTATCTCGTCAGGATTTACGTCGAGATGATGTTGAAAGGTGTGGCTTCTGCAGCAAGGCTAAAGACGGCTCGTACCCGCAGATGCTAAATTGTCGACGTCAAAAGGTGCATTGTTCAAAACGTAGAAGCGCCAGCTATCGGATGATTCCTTTCAGGTGGCGAAAAACAAGCGGTTGAAACCTGCAGTAAGTTTAAATTCGCCAACTGAGTTATTATTGACTGCCCGTATCCCGAAGAAAAGTTGAGTTCGACAAATGAATGGTTCGCATTGTAACAGGAATTATAACGGGACTCTGAATTATTGGCAATTTCACTGACAAGCTCTTTTAGCCCCACCAGGATTATTGTAAAAGCTGCCATGATGTGAGAGAAACAGTGTCCGTGCAACATATTCTGTGTGAGTGTCATAAACTTCAAAACAGACGTCATCGGTTTTTGGGTGACAGAACGTTTGCAGATCTAAGCATGGTGGCTAACATGCCACTAAGAGTCTGACTGGTTTCAACCGGACCCACCACTAATGGAGCATGGGTAACACAATGGGCTACCCGCTAACCTAACCTAACCTAAGATATTACAATGACTACTCATTTTACTGTTACTAGACTTTAATCACTGTAACCAATTCGGTTGGGTTATAATTTTTTCCTATTGTACTACAACAAATTTACAACACAGGGTATCGTGCAGTCGTATTGAATCAAATAAAAATTTCCAACTTTTTCGTTTCTTTATATCGCTATGCTAAAAGCTACACAAACATAGAGAAGCGGCTATTTAAATAAATTATTAGCAAATAATGATTTCTAAAGTGTTAGGCAAAAACAAAAAAAAAACAAAAAAAAAAAATTAAGTAACGCTTTTGAAGCTATGTGTACACGTCTATGCCTATGACGCAAGCTTTTAGTCGGTCTTTTGGTGACATTAAATGGAAAAAATACTATTCCTAACATTAAAAATAAATCCGTAGGTATGCACCTAAGCAATCGCAAAAATTAATTTTAAAACCCATAACTGTTGTTAGCTTACTTTTGACCCATAGTGCTTAATGCCTCCTGTTTTGTTTACTAGTTGAACACATTTTCAACAAAACCAATTAAAAATTGACGAACTACATATCAATTCGTGTCTGTTTGCTACAAAAAACGTGATTCATCTGGCATTTATTAAAAAACAAAAACAATCAAAGAAAAACAAAAGAATACAAATGTTTTTAGACTTTAAAGCAATGTTTTGATAAGAAAATCATTTGACCTGAGATGGGCTGAAAAACGTGATTAATTTAGTCGATTGAAAGGGGCTTGAAATTAGCCAGTGTTGGACGTCAAATGAATGATAATGCTGCGTAGTTGTCTGTGTTTGATTTAATGTTACTAAAATTAATTAAATAATTATCAAATTAATCACATTAATTAAAATTGGTAACTATAGGGTCTTCATTGAGAACGTCTGAATTGGAGCAAGAAAATACTCGATCGTGCCATGGTGTAGCAAACCTTACTACATGGGGAACTTGCCTGACTGATAACAGTGTACGCAGACAGTCAGCTGTTCTGGCCACTAGTATGCTCTGCTTCACTCTAACTAGGGCATTATTTGCTATAATCTCACCTCCTATTAAGGCAGAAGGCTGATTTGTTGGTAGTAAGACTCAGTGCAGTCAAATGCCGACTTAAGCTAAACTAGTGACATGGCGCTACACTGAGAAGATATAGACACATCGGGGTCGATTATCCTTACAATTTTTTAAATAGAACAATCGATTTTGGAATTCCAAGTAGAATCTTCAGGTTTCAGGTTCCCAATAGGACTTTAAAGGTTACACTGAGGGCTCAAAGATAAGTGACAGAGTGATTTATTAAGAATTCTGGCATTAAACTTTCGTATAGGCGGCCTAACCATACAGTGTTTCCAGGCAGAGAATATGGCATATTTTAAAAGTGGCGCAATGCTTGTTGGATGGCGGGATTGTCCCTGAAAATCTTTTCTATTACTTAGGAAGCTAGAATGCGATTAAGACTCTAAAAAATATGGTTTTAAATCCATTTTTTAGCTGAGGAGACGGCGGCTCGTAAAATCCAACATATTGCTTGGCCTAAGTATTCCAATTGCCTTAGTTATTTTAAATACTATCCACCCGTATTATAGGGAATCTCGTTGGCGGCTGGAAGGTGCGTGACGTGCAATATTAATACGTATGTATTAGAAGAGTAATGGCTCACTTTTGCCATTAAATTGCATGGTCATTCACTGAGCAATAACAATGCCTACGGGTCACTGTACTTTTGGTAAGCATAGCTTCCGCAACAGCTGTGAGTCTGAAAAAAAGGAGGTCACAGACTTCACCTCAGGTGTCGGTTCATTGCTTTTGTTTTTTCCGACATCCATTACCGAGTTCTCTAACATAAAGATTCCAACAACATTTAGATTTATTTTAAACTCGGGTATGTTTTCTCTAGAAATGATCGACGTCCGAGTTGAATTTATTGTGGGGCTAGATCCCACTTAGGGATTTTTCTTAGCCTAACCTAAATGAAACTTTTAAACAAATTTTTTTTAATTATAAAAAGAAATTATATTTTCGAACTACTTTGATTCAAACATATCTGGTATGTAGTTTCTGAAATATTATGACCATAATCCATGCCTGCTTGCTATGGAAAATTTTTTGGAGTCAGTATTTTTGCATAGTTTGACCATGTCTTCAGAATAGATTTTTATTACAAAAACGGTATGGTCAGATACAACCTGATAATTTCATGATGCCTGTATGTTATTCCTGTTTATGGAGAATTGAAGTACAAGTTTTAGAAATTCCCACAAATTTGTCAACCTAAAGAAAAAAAATTCGAAATTTTAATGAAGATTTCTAAAAATAAATTTAAAAAAAAAATGTGAGAAAACCTTCAACTATTGTTGATTTATTCTTTGCAATGTTTATTGTTTCAATATGTTCTAATCTTTTGTCATTCATTCTCTATTCATTCATAAACATGTGTCCTTTTCTTTGTACTCCTTCATGTATTGTAGTTGTATACGTTAAACGTGAGCACATGCGCATTTGAGTTTCTTCAATAAACACCCCTTTTTCTGTTAACATTATCTGGTTTCGGTATTCTTTCATAGAAATATTGGAAAAGATATTATTTTCGTTATTCTTTACCTCAGTTTGACAATTTTTTATTCGAAATATTTTTGTTTATAATTCAGATTAAAAAACATTTCTTTAAGTACTCACGCATACAATGAATATTGTGTCTCGTATTGCAGGAACTGCTTGAGCATTTTTCCGCTCTTCAATGGGCAACTTCCGTTCCTTGAAAACTGTGAATGACAACACGTTCATTTGTATTTATTTGTTGCATGTGCATTATTGATGTTTTTTTCACTTCAGGTTTCTCGTCCTTTTTTTTTTTGATAAGAATAACTAAAGATTATTCAATATTTGTTTAGAATCATAATTTTGTTTTTTCTTCTTTTGCAATAATTATCGTTTGCTTTCGACGTGCATCTTTATATTTTGTCACATCCTTGTTTCTTTTAAATTATGATCTCAAATATCCGTTAGTTATTGTGCATAATAATGACAAGATGACATAATAATCTCCAACATATGCAATACAATCTAAGTATGTTGATGTCTGCAATAAATTTCAATTGAAGGTGCAATTATTTTATTTGGTACAGTTGGGCACTTTAAAAACGAATTTTAATTGTAGTTTTACGCTGCAGTTGAGATAAAATGGACTCCAAAATAGCTATGCATTTAAACATTTAGGCATGAACAAAATATTTTTGGAAGGAACCATTTTAATCGTGGAATAGTCCGTTTGGCTTGTGATTATGATGTCTATTGTACTCCCCTTCAACTTCATAGGGTATTCTGTTAGTTATTCGATTCATTAAATCACGAAATTCCCTAATGAATTCTATGTTAGACTTATCCACCCTTAACCTAATCATAGTTTTCAAATCTTTGGTCTTCTGTAGCATGGGCACCGGATAAAAATACATTACAGCTTTCAGCCGCTGTAGAACAGGTTTTCTTTGTATCTGTTATTCCAGCGCACGCTAATCGTGTGTAACTCCAATTAAGCTGTTTTCAGATACGTTCGGTGTGCCCAGGCATTTGTCCCGTTGTCTAAAATTGATCATGGATAACATGTTCAGAATTTCTCTGTAAGTCTTTTGCATATCTTCAGGAAAGACCAGACATGCTCTTAATGTAGGTTTTTTTTCTAGATATTTTATATCCATTTTGTGTGATATTGCCCCACCCAGAAGACGAATATTCTTCCATTTAGAAAGTTTTCTTCTCCTGATAAATGGAACTATATACATACATACATACATACATACATACATACATACATACATACATACATACATACATAATAATTTGGCCATTACACCCTTTAGTCAGGATTACGACACTTATGTGTTAATTTTATACATGAGTGGCTATACCTACAACTTAAAGTCGACTCCGAACTACAGATTTTTGAGAAACTTTTCATTGGCAATTTTTTTTATTCTCAGAGTTTTTTGCCAGAAATCTGCTGAGAGGAAGTCGCCGAAGAAATAATTTTTCATATTTCATTTTTGATGTCTGGCCGGGGACTTGAACTCTGACCTTTAGTCTAATAAGCCAACTAGACTGCGGTGACTTCAACTATATACAATATAAGATCTCGATGAATGATCTCGAAAAGACATTTGAATTTTTCTCTAATTTTCTAAGACGGTGTCATCTGCATAACCTTGGCGATTGGTGTTCATTTCAGTTAGTTTTGTCAGGATTTAGCCCATACTCAGGCAACATAATAATGATAAAAGAATACCATCCTGCAGTAATCTCCAAGTTGCGTTTAATGCCTTTATTATCTCTTACCACATAGAACCTCTGCTATTCATGTAGACATTATAACATCAAACAGCATCTCTGCCATTGATCTGGATATCAAAGATTACAAACCTCTCTGTCTAATGAAGAGTGTTATCAAATGCGCCCTATGTGTCCATACAGGCACATGTGATTATCTTATCCCCAATCTAGGGCTCTTAAATGGTTGCCGCTAAATCCATAAAAGCTATCTCAGTAGATCCGACTGCAATATAAGCGTTTTGTCTACCATGCATTGGTAACCCTTTCTAATATCCTACATATTATTTACTGTCCACAATTTCCTTTAGCGTTTTCAACTTAAAACACAATGAACTAATTGGTCTGAGCAATTTTGAATGTGTAGTAAACTTTTTCCCCACTTCTACCTTTCTTCCTTAGTGAAATGGCAGGAAATATTCTAAACGTTTTTGGAATCTTGTTCGGTTCAAAGTTGTTCAAAGCTTATACTATCCCCTCTCCGCTTCTAGTTTTTTCACACTAAATTTAATAATTCTGTGTGATCTGCAGAATGATTTATGATAATCAAACTCAATGGTTTGCAAGTGTTGCTCGTCCATTATTATGTTCAGTGCGCTGACCAACTTCTACGATGAGTTTAGTGGAATTCGGTCAGTACTTGGATTGCCCTTTTCTGTGGCATCTTAACGGCCCCGTATGCATGCTTAAGTGAGCTTTGGCATCAAAGCTACCACTCAAATCTACAAATTGCTAAATGTATTCCATTTCGGATACACTCTAACAATTTTAAATAAGCATCTTGATAGATGTTAAGGCATGAGACTATTTATAGCAACGCCACGAGAGCTGGCTCACGTTTATCAATTTAAATAGCAAAAATTAATTTGAAAAATACTTTAATAATAAGTGCTTATTTGATTAAATTGCTCAAATAATTATTTGTAGAAGCGATTAATGAATATTAAATTATTAATTAAAATGTAAGGAACTTAAAAGAAATTTCAAATTAAATTATTTTATTGATAAGACTGAATTCACCCTGATATGTGTATTTTCAAAATGCAAAAATGTTGTCAAGGCAACAGTTGATTGCAATTAACAAGCTTGGTAAAGATTTCATTTGAAATATTTGTTTACATTTTGTAATATGCGGAACACTGTGTCAAAAATATTTCAAAACAATCTCGTCTGTCTTGAACTGTGTATCAGGCGTACCGATATGAAATGAGCGTTTAAAATATTAATTTTTCATGGTAACATATTCACAATTTTCAGAAAATTTGTGAATTCCTTGTTAATAAAATTGTTAGTCTTTTGATGCAATTATTCACTCAATTTTCATCTTTCTTGTGGAAGTCGAAATGCTGAAACGCGCATTGACTAATCTTGAACTAGACGCTGAATTTTTTTTAACATCAAATTCTGCAATTATGTTTTTTGACGTAATAAGCGCCATTGCTGAAGATAATTAGTTGTCAAAAATACATTTGCAAGTATAATATTTTCATTGTATCCTCAACGGATTTTTCATTACATGTTTCATGCTTTTCGGTCAATTCATGGTTCAAATTCATCATTTGTTGTTAGCGATTAGTGTTAACGATTTAACCAGGCTTTAGAAGCTCGTGACACACCATAACCTCGTCGTCTCACCAGACATATAGCATTGTATTCCTACTGAATAGATTTAATCTTTTAGCCGAAATTGATGGTTGTTAGGGATTAGAAAAGTAGCAGCGAATTCCTTGGTTAATTTTCGACCACAGGCGCACTTCGCTTCAGTCAATCAATCTCTAAAATATATGTATATAGTGCTGAAAAAAATTAAAAAGCAGTGTGAAATATTGAGAATGGTTTTCTATCGTATCCTTCACAATTTCACAATTGATATTTTGGTTTTCTGCCTGTGGCAGCCATTTTACAGACTTCTTGAATCTTTCCCATAGCTTTTAGAAGATCAGAAATTGTTTGTTGTGGAACATTTAAAATTTCTGCCACTTGTTTCGGACTCAAAGTGTCATTTTCATTCAGTATTATTGCAATTCGGTGTCTTCAAGCTTGATTGATTGTCTTCCACTGTGTTCATTTCTCACATCAAAATCGTTGTATCGTTGTATCGTTGTATCATTGTATCGTTGTATCGTTGTATCGTTGTATCGTTGTATCGTTGTATCGTTGTATCGTTGTATCGTTGTATCGTCGTATCGTTGTGTCGTTGTATCGTTGTATTATTGTATCATTGTATCGTTGTATCGTTGTATCATTGTATCGTTGTATCGTTGTATCGTTGTATCGTTGTATCGTTGT
>QOCX01000964.1:11347-41546 GCA_005959815.1 Sarcophaga bullata
TTTTTCGTTGTATCGTTGTATCGTTGTATTGTCATATCGTCGTATCGTCGTATCGTCGTATCGTTGTATCATTGTATGTTGTATGATTGTATAGTTGTATCGTTTTTCGTCGTAAATTTGTATGATGTATCGTTGTATCGATGTATCGTATGTCGTATCGCCGTATTGTCGTATCGTCGTATCGTCGTATCGTCGTATCGTTGTATCGTTGTATCATTGTATGTTGTATGATTGTATAGTTGTATCGTTTTTTCGTTGTAAAGTTGTATGATGTATCGTTGTATCGATGTATCGTATGCTGCATGTTGTTGTGTGTATAGTTGTATGTTGTATCGTTGTATATTGTATGTGTTTTTGTATGTTGATGTATGTTGTCGTATGTTTAAACATACATGTTGCCGCGCAGCATTACCTTAAAAAAATTTTAAAAAATAAATTAATAAATAAAATTTTTAATAAATAATATGAAAAAATTTATTAGTTTTACTTCCTTAAGCGAATTTGGCTGAAAAAAAAACATAAAAAGTTGCCTCGAATTAATTCATACTTTTGGTATCAAAAACCCCACTGTGCGCCTGCTGTAAGTAGGAGGTTAGTCACTAATTGTAAATATTTTACAAAAGACTTTCTTAACTTTTAATAATAATTTCCTAATCCCAATGATAATATTTCAATATATTGACAATAAGGAAATTGATAAGAAAACAACTAAACAGTCCCTTCATTCAGTCTAGTCAATATGAGAAATTATTTTCAAATTTAAATTCTTTAAATACGATTTAAATTTTTTTTTATTATAAATATTAATAGCCTATGATTTATGGCAATTACGCTTTAATGAGCTGTAACAATCTTATAAATGTTTTCATAAAGAATTGATTTTTTTTTGTTTTTGTATATTATTTATAGGAGTATAAATAATTATACAAACACTGTTTTTTTTTCTTTTTCAAATATTTTTTAAGTTTATCAAAAACACAACTGAAGCGTAAATGATCATATATTTTGAAATGAATTTGTTAATAAATAATAAAAACTATTGACAAATCAAGTGAGAATGTAACAAATTTATGTTGAACTTTTAAACTCGTCTTCTAAGTGCAACATTAAAGTAATGATTTATGAAAATTAAAAAAAAAAAAAAAATAGAAAAAAAAATTGAAAGAAATTATGAACATTTTATTCATGAGTGTTAATGTTAATGATTTAAAAGAGTGTGAAGAAAAATCTAATAACGTTCGATTTAATGTAAATCAAATAAAATAATAAACGTATTACCAATTATTTTTAATAGCATATTATGTGATTTAATAAAAACTACATTTAATTAGAATTATACAATTTAGATTATGTTAGAGGCACATTATTTTCATCTAATTGACTAAGTCTGCAACTGAAACTGTAAAAGTACTTTTACAAAATATTAATTATTAGTTAAAATTAGTTTAGGTAAGGCCACGGACTTCACTTTAAGCAAAACGTTCCACTTGGGCCAGCTTTTAGAGCCATTGTGATTCCAAAGTCAATTCTATCCAGAGATCAAACAATCCTGATATTAAACAATTCGGTCAAACATGTGACAAAGTGGGAGGTCAGAAACACCTAACTCTCTGTGACAAGAGACACATGGGGAGGAATACAGTCTCTGCCTCCTGTTCAGATCCACAGTTCCTGCAGAAATCATTTGTTGAAAGCCAACTCTTTGGACATGCCAGTGGTCCGTAAAAATCGCTATGGCATGATGGTTAGCCCATTAGCTAGTTAAGGACATAAGTCCATCGTTTTCTTCCATACGTCTACGGTAAAATCTAGTAATATTGCAAGTGCTCTTTTTCTGTTTGCCTATATTGAAATTTACTGAGGCAATCGGAGTACCAATATCCACAGTTTAGTTAATTCATCTGCAATGAAATTTTCAACGATATCTCTACGTTCCGGAAATTTCTGTAAAAAATTCTCAGCCTTCATAGACAAGTATGTGCGTTTGAACTACCTTCGTTAGTCACGTTCTCACAGACTGGCTGTTCATTTAAAACAAGCGATTTTCTGGGACAATTTGGTCACCTAATAACAAGCATTAAGCCGCTTCCGAAATTTCCATGACCTGTGCCTAACTCTGAAAATTATGAGGAATTATGCAATCGACCCTAACGTGTCTATGTATTTCCAGAATAGCAGCATATCCAAAATTTGACTGTCTTATCAGGCGGTCACAGGGAAGCCAATTGAGTATAGCAAATAATGGGTTGGTTGTAGTGGAGCAAAGCAGAGTCTGCGTACACTGTCTATCAGCCGGCAATGGTACTGGTTGGCTCCACCCCGGCGCGATATTAACGGTATGTGATTGTTGGTCTGAAACTCTGGATCTTGACTACTGATACTTTGCAGGTCTCAATCGATATTGTCGCTTTCTTAGTCCTATCTTTAATAAAACCTTGAGATTAAGAATGAATGCCAGACATTAAACCCATTAGAACCTTTTAGTCGGGATTACGGCCTAGCTTCTCACACCACTTAGGTTGTGTGTGTTAATTTTATCCCATAGTGTCGGGACGTACAGTTTAACATCGGACGATTGATTTCGGAGGAACTTTTCGTGGCAATTCTATTTATTATCAGAGTTTTTGCCAGAAATCTGCTGAGAGGAAGTCGCCAAAGAATTTTTTTTATATTGCGTTTTTGATGTCTGATCGGGGATGCGAACCATGGCCTTTCGTCAAATAAGCCAACACACTACCTACTAGACTACAGCAACCCTTTTAGATAAGGAATGTTAAACCCTTTTAAGGATCGGTAAGTAAAATTATCGCATGGAAAGGGCATCAATTCCATTTTACGAGGATTGACGTCAAACTATACGATGAGAACCACTCAGTTGAAAGCTTTAGACCCTGGTTGCATCTCAAAGCAAGACCCCATACCATAATGTGCCGATTATCTGATTATACATGCGATATGTCTGAGCCCATGTATTTGGCATTTTCTCCAATGACTCTCTTGCATACGCCTCTTGAGGAGGCGATAGTTAATATCTTTCAGCTCACGAGTCTTTGTGTTGCTACTGCCGTTAAGAGGTCGTCCTTGGCCTTTAATTTCATGTCGTTCTTAACTGAAATTTCTAATATAAAAATTTATTCGGATCGGCTTTCTACAGGGAATGTTTGCCTACCCGGTTGGATATTAACTATAGTGCCATACAGTCTGCTAAAATACTGGTCTTAGAAGACTTTCGCCATTACGGTGGGATTGCAATCTGACAAATCCTACTTCAATTTGGCATAGTCAAAAAATATTACGTTTATGAACTACAAAATATGAAACAGAACGGAATCACTTTAATAGTTACAGTTGCTAACATAAAAATTTATGTTTACAGTGGCCAGCAGTCTAGGTCCAGGCATTATCAATATATTTAAAAAATTTTCAGAATTATAAGAAGAATTTTGTATAAAAAATTAAAGGATTAAATGGACATTTTTCTATTAATTTTATTCTATTTTATATTACAAACACAAACAAATTATTAATGTATTCACTAGAAAGAAAATTAAAGAATGTATGTGTATAGGAGTACCCAGACTTATGCTGTCCACTGTATATCTTAAGTACGAGCCTTACATTTACTGTAACAAATTATTCGTATTTTTAAAAAAAAATTTTAAAAATTATTTTCTATACATTTGGGATTAATTTGTTTACAGTTATTACAGATTCAAGATTTAAATTTTTCAAATACTTTTGTGTCATGGAAATATATTTCGAATAAGAAGGAAAACATGACATTCAACATGTTTCATACTCTTTCTTTTTCTTTTCGAAAAATTTTTTCGTTTTTTTTTTTTTTTTATCAATTTTAAATAAAACCACAAAAACTCTGGGGACGAAAAAGAAAAGTCAACAACATAGAAAAGAAAAAATAATACATGAAGATAACATTTATTTTCAATAAAAAAAAAAAAATAAGATGAAAAAAAAAATACTAAAAACCTCAAAACAGAAAACTAAATGAATAAAAAAGAAAAACAAGCAATTTAAAATATTTTAATCTGAATATGAATAGAATTGAAAGAAAGAAAAAAAAAGATTACAAATCCAAAACCATTTCATATATTGGATTACAATTTAAATCAAAACGGAAGTAAAACTTCGAGACTTTAAAGAACAAGATTAAGAAGGTTTGAATGCAAACGTGTAACTTTGTTTTCTTTTTTTTATGAAAATTTATTGTTTAGAAATCTTATGAATTTTTGTTGTTTTCTTTTGTTTAGATTGGTTAAGAAAGTTTCATTGTTCGGTTATCAAATAGAAAAGTGTTAAAAGATTTCTACAAATTACAAAAGAACTACCGAATGCAAATGAGTTTTAAAAGAATCGTTTACATTGTTGCAATGTTAGAAAAGATAATCCAGTTCAATATTTTATTATCCATTGATTGGGAATTTCACAGAAAAAGCTTCTCACGTTACCAAAATAGCTGTTGTTACAAATTAAATCGATTTTTTATTAATGAGTTCTCAATATTGTAGCATTTCGAAATATGTATGACAACAAAAAAAAAAAAAAAAAAAAAAAAAAGTGAATGACAGACAGATATAAAATGTATGGAGGCTTGACTATGCTAAGATCAATAAAGCTAAATTCACAATCGAGGGTGTCTGGAGACTCGAGAATTGGAATTCGAAATAACAGCACCATTATCCTCTTTTTTTTTAACCTTTCACGACCGTATGGTTAAGAGAAGCAAAATTATCATTTTGAACCAAAGGTTATCATTTCGTAACCATTTTTGTACGTTTCGATTGCCGTAAAGAATTATAAATTTTAGATAAATTGTTTCATTTGTGAAAATTAAGAGAAAAGTAATTGCTTTTAGTATTTTAGGCACTGATATCTATGATTTTAAGTTGCCGTAGTCTAGTAGGTAGGTTGTTGGTTTATTAGACGGTCAGACATCAAAAACGAAAAATGAAAAAAAAAATATTTCTTCAGCGGCTAAGAGGAAGCCGCTAGATCTATGGCAAAAACTCTGGGAGTAAATAATTTTGCCATGAGAAGTTTCTCAAAAATCTGTATTTCGGAGTCAACTTTAAACTGTAAGTCCCGCCACTCATGTATAAAAGTAACACACACAACATAGGTGGTGTGAGAAGCTAGGCCGTAATCATGACTGAAGGGTTGTAATGGCCAATTAAGGACTGTAATATCTATGTTTTAATAAAATTAAGAATTTTCCACAATAAAGTATTGAAATTTTAAATATTTAGTGGCGTCCGATGGCTTATTTTTCGTGTAGCTTCATTACATTGTACCTCTAAAATTGTGTCATACGCTTATCGCTGTTTTTGAGAGCATCTGGAACTTCTTTATTATTGCAAAAATGAAGACTTCAAGGTATATCTGAAAAAAAAACCGAGAATTTAGCATAACGTTTGATATACGAGGTACCCTCATATCTATTTCTGAAGACCAGTTATCTCTAAATTGTGGCAAAATATGATAACTTTTAGAGAATTCTCGATCATTTTTATGAACTTATCAAATGAATTTGTCTAATATTTCTTATACCAATCAATCAAGTTTTGTAGTTAAAAGGCATACATCTGAAACAGATAAAATGTTCGGAATGAATGCTCTCTGACATTACACAGATTTTCACCTTCTAGTAATCTCATTCTCCTACTAATTGCAGCGAATTCCTAGCTGATCTAGTTTCTTGTTATCCTATCAAATTGGTTCTTCGATTTAATCTCATAACAGCTGAGTGCTCGTTTTGCAGCCAGATTGTTGGATTTTATTGCATGTCCCTTCCTTTGCAACTTCTATCCATGGTGGATTGAGCACACTTTTCGATAGACTTCCACTTAGAGGAAACCAGTGAGTTTGCCAAAGAATATTTCATTCTGTTCCGAAAACCGCAAAAACGTTTAAAATCCGTTTTTAATATATTCGTATGCTACAAATTAATGCCTTAAAAGCCTATGTATGCTGCTTTCACATAAGCTTTCCTCAAAATCATAGAGTCTATCGGTTTTTTCCAGTGGAAAACAGTCACTTAAATAATTGGATCACAACATCCCGGGAAAAATTTTGTATCTTACTTTCCATTATCCTAACCATAGTTTCGAAAGCTCTGGTCATCAGTACTACAACAGACCTTCCAGCGACGCCACTGTGTTTTGTTTAACGCCATTGGACATGTGTCCAAATATGTTCTGTCTGCCTATAAAATGGCACAAAGGTCAATATTGGCCTGACCATGTGTACCATATCCAAGGACGTGCGGGTATAAAAATATCAGTTATCATGGTACGATGGAGACGCCTCCATTCACCGTAATGATGGTGACGACCTAATTTAAAGAAATATGAGCCAATGATGCCACCGCTTCATAAGCCACACCAAACAATCACTTGTAGTATGTGTATTGGCTTCTATAGGACCTCATGTGATTATTCTGAGCCCCATTTACGGAAATTTTACTTACTAATGTATCCATAGATAGCTTCTCACACCACTTATGCTGTGTGCATTAACGCACCGAACGCCAGATTTTTTAAAAACTTTTCATGGCAATTTTATTTACTCAGAGTTTTTGCCAGAAATCTGCTTAGAGGAAGTCGCCGAAGGCATATCTTTTCATATTTCCTTTTTGATGTCTGGCCGGGTAATCGAACCCTGGCCTTTCGTGTAATGAGCCAACACACTGCCTACTAGATTACGGCGACTTCAACGGAGATAGTATACTGAATTTTGTGACATAAGTATTGCCATTGCCAGATTCAGATTCGAAGTAACCGATGGCTCATATTTAAACAGATAGATGGCCCTCCAGATATAACAGACCTAGGAGCATTTGTTTACTTATTTTACAAATAAATTCGAGGAGCTCTCTTTAGACAAATTTTTATGATGTGGTTGTCATCCGAATCTCGCAACATATAAATTTAAGTGGCACTGTAGGTATAACAACACCAGGTGACAATGCAGATCGTATTAATGCGGATATTGAGAGTGAAGACAGATTTCAATTGGTCTACAGTAAAATATATCTTTTTCCAAAACAATTTCCAAACGAGTTTCGTAAAGGTGGCTTAAAATCTTTTTTAAGCAAAATTGTATCGTAAAGTGTTTTCCATTTTTTTATTTCAAATTTTATTGTTTTAAGCAAGAAGATAATTTTTAAAATTATAATAAAAATCAAGGAAAAAAACAACAACAACAACAACAACAACAACAACAACTTTTAATAAGATGTCAAAGTTCTTACAAATTGTAGTTTTATTGCTTTTAAAAAGTTGTTGGGTATACATGCGTACATATTTGTTTTATTTTTTGTTTGTTTTGTTTTATCGTTCACAATAAACAATATTTCAACTTTAACCCCTTTGAGAAAAACGTCAATGTTTTATTAATTCTAGGAAATGATAACCTAAAATAATTGTAATCTTTTCACAATCTTATCTTCTCACAAAATATAACAGCAACAGCACGAAAGAATGGTTATTTCATAAGATCATCACAGAAAGATCATAAGTTTTCAGTATCAGAAATGCTAGTAAAATGGACCACAATGCAATTGTCACATGATTTTATTTATGATCAAACTTTTTCTAATCGTTAACAAGTAAATTTAATTACTTTTGAGTTAGTTTTTATGAGTCATAGAAAATTTTTATTTAATTTGCTCTAAACGGTGTGTTGAGGGGCTAAAAATATAACGAAAAAGGTACTTGTAGGGAAAAGTACAATTCTCTTTGAATTACAGTCTCAATTTGTAAATGTTTATTGCCTACGAGGTCTTTTTCAAAAAAATTATTTTCTTATTACATTTCGTTTATGTTTTTATGTTTGGAAAGGTTAAAGTAATAAAGAAAATTTAAAGGCTGTTAAAAAGAAATGTGCAGTGTACCATTTTACACTGTATATTTAAGTGCGATTGGATCACTCTAGGTGACGTTTGAAGAATAATAAAATATTTTTAATGAAAAAATTTTCTCACCCAATATTCCCAATTTTCTACCCCTAATCTAATCCAAGGATCAGCTCTCACTCTATCAAATGATGCAAAATATGCAAACAAAACTGGAATAAGCATAGACAATCCAGAATCACTGAAGCGCTTAACTGCAGTCTATTTCTATAGAAGAGCAATATATATGGTCTTTTAACTTTAAGAATATATACTGGCTGTACGACTTTGTAATCAAACCAAAATCCTTTCTCACGAAGACGCTGTTTAGTGTTTGTTATCAGAGAAAAAATCAATTTGAGTGCATTACGAGAAAGATGGAAATTATAATATCAGAAGCTTTCACATCAACATTATCTAATTGTTTACAATTGTCAACCTCAAGACAAGTACCTGAAAGTACAACAGCTAAGGTTGTGCCAAAGTCTTGGCTGTAGTTGATCTAAATATACTCTTTAACTATTCACTGCTTTCATAATACAATAACCATTTCAAAGCACGGGACGTGAATAGATCCTGTTGTAATAGTGCTACACGCACCAGATGACACCATCCAAATAACACAGAGAGATCCAAATCACACGACAAAGTCGTATATGAACTGTTTTCAGGGGAGTTAAATATTGCTGTCATCTACTTCCGATTACTGTAATGCTTTACAGTCTTAAATAATGACTAGAAAGACTACTGCTGCTCCAATCCGTTATCAGAGTATATCGAATGGCAACAAACTCATACATAACATACATAACTGGCCATTTCAATCCTTCAGTCAGGATTACGGCCTAGCTTCTCACACCACATATGTTGTGTGTGCTAATTTTATACATGAGTGGCGGGACCTACAGTTTAAAGTCGACTCCGAACAACAGATTTTTGAGAAACTTTTCATGACAGTTTTATTTGCTCTTAGAGTTTTTGCTAGAAATCTGCTGAGAGGAAGCCGCCGAAGAAATATTATTTGTCATGTTTCGTTTTTGATGTCTGACCGGGGATTCGAACCCTGGCCTTTCGTCTAATAAGCCAACACACTACCTACTAGACTTAAATATTGATGGAAAAGGGATCATTAGGTCCCTCACCTCAATGTGTAGCCAGCGTAGGCTAACTTAACCTAACGTAATAACTCATGATATTAGAAATCTGAAAATCCGTTAATAAGAAATCTAAAAGAGATTATTATTGTTAAGAAATCTCGAATATAAACATCGTATCTAAAATTCTTTTTAACTCTTATATCAGGTCTTTGAACAGGGACTTTGTCAGTTGATAATGATCATTTTGTTGAATCTACATATGTAAACATGAACAGTTGGAAATTGACCATAATTTTCATCGTCAGCTTTAGCGAGAAGGCCTATTTTTGGAGATGGTTTCCAAATTCTTCAGGTCTGAATTGAATGATTTAGATACCAACAAAATGTGGTTTCAACAAGACGCTGCCCAGCTCATGCCACATTGGATTTTTGCAAAAGCAATTTGATGGCATGGTCATTTCGCATGCAGGTTACCGAAATTATGCAATTTGTTAAATTTTTTTTTTTTTTGGGTTTTCCAAAATAACCCATTCTTTCGGTCTAATTCAGCTTTATTCATGCGCCAGGGTCATGGAAAATGAACATTCGGATACGTTTCACACAAAGAAGTCGTGAGGGATATTTATAATCCAATTCGATAACTGCTGAACAAAATACTCTTTTAAGCATTATTTTTTCCCAAACTCGATACACATAACTTAAGCAATCGTTAAATACTTTACAGAAAAACTACAAAATTTTGTATTAAAAAATTTATTTCATGGATCTGTGATTCCTTAAGTCGCTACAAGGCCAAATACTTTGCATTTTATAATTCTGCTTCGATAAAACGAAAAATAAAAACCACATGCTTGATAAGTTCAATAAAATTTGTGGTCTTAATACTGTAGGCGCATGAATAACTTAATATTCCTTCTATATTTTTATCAATATAACCACAAACAGTATACAAACTTATATTGTCGTGCAAAAGAAACTATTTTTGTTACTATTCTTCACACAGCTTTCATTTTTTTATTTCGTTAGCGGTAATGTGAAGCAGAATCTGAAATTTCGTTTAGTACGAATAACGGTTGTCAGTTCAAGATCCAAGGCCAACAAAGAAATGAATTTGATATCGTTATCATGGTGCTATTGCTATAAACATAATAAACGCAGCTTAGTAAGTACGACAATTTTGCAATTTGCAGCTTAATGTAAGCTTCATGCGTACTGGTTATAATAAAGACAGCTGCAGCAAAGCATGAGCAGAACTAAAGAAAAATAAACAGTTTATTAAATCTACATCTATGATGCTACTAAAACGTTTTTTTCCAATTATATTTTATACATCGCGTTCCAATACAAACCTTTTCTTTATTAAGCACTAGACCTCTCATTGCTGCGAATAAAAATAGCTTAAATTAGCTTATGGCCAATTATCGTCGAACTGCCTTTAAAATAATCATTTCCATATACGACTATGTATTCTATTTATGAGAGATTGTTGCATTTGCTGCGTTGCGTTTATTGTGTTTCTAGCATATAACTTGATCATTTTGAGTGTAGTATGAAATGATGAAACCTTGTTCGGTCTATTATCACATATCGACGCATTAAATACGGGGTTTTTACGTTGGAACTTGCTCACAATCATCAAATTGTTATTGTTTTTGCTGACTTTATCTCGAAGTCGCCGTAGTCTAGTAGGCAGTGTGTTGGCTTATTAGACGAAAGGCCAGGGTTCGTATCCCCGGTCAGATATCAAACACGAAATATGAAAAAAATATTTTTTAGGCCACTTCCTCTCAGCAGATTTCTGGCAAAAACGCGGAGAGTAAACAAAATTGCCGTGAACAGTTTCTCAAAAAAATCTGTCGTTCGGAGTTGACTTTAATCTGTAGGTTCCGTCACTCATGTATAAAATTAACACACACAATATAAGTGGTGTGAGAAGCTAGGTCGTAATCATGGCTGAAGGGCTGTAATGGCCAATTATGTATGTATCTCGCACAGAGCGTAAAAACGTTTTGAAGGTCGCTCTTATTTAGAGATGTCAGTTAGGTATACCACTTTAGTATTAACTCTGGGCGCTAGTCAACACAACGCTCAACGCAATTGGCCGACGTCTTTCATAAAAGAAGCATATTTGAATGACCTTATTAAACGAAACAATACCTAACAATGCTCGACTGAATTTAATTATTCTAACTATGCTAGCTAAAGCTTTCAATTTAATGGAAAACTATTGTAATTGATTTATTTTTATGTCGTATGCAAATCTAAAGCCTTTGTTTTTAAATTTACTTGTAGAAGAAATCTATGATTAACATGCATTCCATTTATTACTTGTCTTGAATATTTATATGATTGAGCCATTTTACAGAA
This sequence comes from Sarcophaga bullata, assembly GCA_005959815.1. Taxonomy (NCBI): domain Eukaryota; kingdom Metazoa; phylum Arthropoda; class Insecta; order Diptera; family Sarcophagidae; genus Sarcophaga; species Sarcophaga bullata. The sequence goes on from QOCX01000964.1 coordinate 22,721, forward strand.
TGACCTATTCTGAACTATTCAAACTAATTATCTTCGTATGTGTTATAAGATCAAATATTAACTGGTTGTTAATTATTTTCATAGAAATTAATATTGTTACACAATTGTGTTGTTGTTTCTATTACGTATTTGCAAAACTATATTACAAACAAAACATTACAAAATACATTGTATTTTCCTGAATGTTGTACACCTAACATATACATACAGTGAGCAAAAAAATAATATGTACACTTATCACCTCAAACTAAGCATATTCATAGATGAAGGTTTATTTTCTTATTCATATTGAATGAAAGCTTGAGATGTGTATTATTCAAAATAAAAAAATCTTAAAGGCCATGTATAAAGAATAATTCTACAAAACAAATAGAAAAGAAATTATTCTTTCAGCTACAAATAATGAATAAAAATATTTCCCTTTTTAACAGTTCGTGCTTCTTTTACAGTTAGAAGTCGTCTGAGCTTCGAATACACGCGATTACTAGTTGCCGTTGCGGTTAAAGATCCCCAACGCAGCAAACACAGCAATCTTTTAAAAATAGAATGCTTTTTTATATACGAAAATAATTATTTTAAAGGCAATGCGACGACAGCAAGCACATCGTTGCTGCAAAATTACTGCACTTGCTGCTTTGCGTTTATTGTGTTTATAGCATAAGTTCTTTAGAATATTTTCCAACGATATTTTGTTAGAAGAGTGTTATTAAGATATTTTTTCCGTATGAAATAACAAAAATTCTGTTGGATTTAAGTTCATTAAAAGGTAGCCATTTTTAAAATACAGCTGCCGCGTACTTTGGATCGTTATCTAGAAAGGGGAATAAAGTCACCTCTTAAAGCCAATTCTTTAGCATACGGAACCCAATTAGTTTTAAAAATATTAAAATATTCTCAGTAAAATCAATATTTACCTCAATAAGCACAATGCTTATTCCGTTTTAAACTCACCATTTTCACCTACGTTTTTAGCAGGATATGTTATGTATGTATGTATAGTCTAAGAGGCAATCAAAAAGCAATAGTATTGGAAAGATTCCAAAATGTTTAGGAAAAATTTAATCAAAATTTTTTAATTTGTTTAATTGAAAGCATGGTTTATATAGGCTTTGATGTCCGCTGTAGTTTTTTGTTTATTCGACTTGACGCTTACGAAAACCAAACATGTTGAACGGGGTCGAATCGATCGATTACGGTATCTGGTTCACATCAAATCAACGTAAGATTGATCTTGAGGAATGAGTTTTGCGTCACGTAGTTCCTTCCTGTTGCAACCACATGCACAGATCATACAATTTATAACTTATGGGTCTATCATGAATGGCATCCGAACCAGACATCAGCAATGAATCACTTTTTCGCTACTCATAAGTATTCATAAAACTTTGAGTATAAGTGAGTCAAGAATATTGAAATTTAACTACTCTGATTCATTTGTACTCACTACAACGTTGATTTATAAGTACAAGTTGCAATGAGTATGTGCACAACATTGACATTGAACTGATAACATTCGAAATATGTTTGATTGATGCGCCTACTTATTCCGATTCATAAATTTAGAAAAATACTTATAATACTTATAAATGATTCGAGTGATTCGAATCATTCATTAAAATTTACATACATAACATACATAATTGGCCATTACAACCCTTCAGTCAGGATTACGGCCTAGCTTCTCACACCACTTATGTTGTGTGTGTCAATTTTATACATCAGTGGCGGGACCTACGGTTTAAAGTCGACTCCGAACGACAGATTTTTGAGAAACTTTACATGGCAATTTTATTTACTCTCAGAGTTTCTGCCAGAAATCTGCTGAGAGGAAGCCGCCGAAGAAATATTTTTTCATATTTCGTTTTTTTTTTTATGTCTGGCCGGGGATTCGAACCCTGGCCTTTCGTCTAATAAGCCAACACACTACCCACTAGACCACGGCGGCTTCCAGTTATTGTTGCATTTGCAACAAAAGAAAAAAAGACACTCAAGCAAAAAACCCTGAACAGCAAGCAGAGCAAACACGCAACCTTTTAGTGAATACGTTAATCTATGTACTCTAATCGTACTTATTTTTATTTATTATTTATTATTTATTTTACGTTGAGTAAAGTAGAGTCGAATAGTGTTAAGTATGAGTATGATGAGTATTTCAAACTTAGAATATGAGTAGTATGAGTATGATATTTGAATAAGTATGAGTGCGTATAAGTATCAGAAATTATGAGTATGATTCGAATCTACTCATTGCTGATATCTGATCCGAACTTCAGTTAAGATTAAACAATTTACCAATAATCAAATACAAGAAGAAAATGTATGTCGGCACTAGAAGATGTGGGCAGCTTAGAATTTGTGGATTAAATAATGAATAACTAAGTGTATTTAAATACATATCCTAATGAATAAATTCTTCTAAAATTTGAAAGAAATACGTAAATACATGGCGACATGTTGTTTTGGTCTTAAAATATACAATCTAATATTCATTATATGTTAATATCTAAAAAAATATTACTTCATATGGTAGTTATAATCAATTGAGGTATTACAATAATTGAACGTGTTCCAGACATTAATCTTAATTAAGTATGAAATTGATTAATGAAAATTATAGATTATACAAGTGATTTATAGTTTCATGTATTATTAATTGAGTACTAATAATTGTTTTGATTTACTGAATTAAACATTGATTAATATTTGTTGATATAACTGACAATAAAATTATCGCAAACAATAATAATTCAATGATGCCAGAGTAATGTTTCCATAACGTTTGAAAACATTAAACAAAATACTGAATGCCATTGGAAAAAGGACACCTTATGATAGTGACTTATTTACGATCAGTTGTTGTCTGTGATCCGAAGACCGAAGCTATGTCGCAATTGAAGTTATGATGGGGATTGTTATCGTTCTAAATACCTTAATTTTATTTGTTTACGTACCTATTCATTCAGAAATGGACCTCATCACTAAACATGACTTTTCGATAAGTCTTACAGACTATATTTTGCAGACGATAATAAATTTTAATCTATTATTTTACCTACTTAGCGTTCTTCCCTTGCAACAAATCAAATTACCCTCACATGATTGCAATTTATCGATAAAAGGATTTTTTCATTGCCACTGCAAACCTACACTTAAGTTTATATCTCACACCATTTATGTTGTGTGCCTTAATTTTACACATGAGTGATGCGACCTACAGGTTAAAGCCAACTCCCGACGACAGATTTTTTGAGAAAGTTGTCAGGATTATTTTGATAATCCGCCGTTATATTGTAGATGGTGGTTCATTTGTCATCTAGAATTGTGATTTTTTTCTTTCCAATATTTCGACCGATTTTTCACTACTACAAGGCGTAATATTTTTGTCTCCAAACCATGACTCCATCTATATCATCAGAAAATAGTCTAGTAAAGTCAAAATGCAAAATCTATTCGGAGCTGTTTCAAAACGAATGATGCTTACTTAACAGCTTGCAAAGTTCTCCTGTTAATATGTTCATTTTTCCAATTCTTCAATTTTTGGTGAGAATGAGGCAGTAATTACACCATGGCGTACAATCTTCAGTAAATAGTGCATCGTTCAGTATTTATTGGCAGGTCTTGGACCTTCAAGCGTAGTTCATTAGTGGACCGCTGATGATATGGCAAAATTTTATTTTTATTACCTATTATAGGTCGCAATGACCAAATTAAATGTGTTCCCCTTACATAGGGTAAACGTATAATATCTCCTTCAAACCTATTGTGGTGATAAACCTTAGAATGCTGCTCGGTATCAACAATAACAGTTCCCTCTTCAGCACTTAGTATGCTCTCAGATATTTCCTTCTAGCATACATTAATGTCCGACATGTACCAAGAATGTGTTCCCATGTTTCATAGCTACCGGAACTTCATATTGGGTTCGAGACTACACCCTTTCTAAATGTCAAAATCAAAAGATTTGTAATCCACCTCTGGTTATTTCTATATTGTGTGATGCATTACTCAGATCTTTTATTGTTTTAATATCATAAGAAAAGTTTTGAGTGCTCAAACTCAGTCAGAGAATTCCTTACACTTCGCTGGCCCCATCAGTGTCATAGATGTTCCCCTCCTCATCTGCGGCCTTGTGCCGAAAATTTCCTCATGACTTGAGACCTAGTAAAGGGTCTACAATTCCTACCTTGTTGATTCAGCTTCCCCAGATACTATCATACTCGATTTGAAATTATAAAAGCCGTGTTCTAGGACGACGGCCTGTCTGTCAGACAGTATTACTATGTCATGTCTTTTGTATCTTCTATCCAAGTAGAATAGAGCACATCTATTGCTTGGAATATACCCGCGAGTTCCCACGTGGTTTCAGTATGCATTGACTTGAACTGCGTCTGACTACTCTTGATACCACTGATACTAAGAGAAAAATAAAATGATTTTTAATCGTTGTTCGTGTGGTAATTTATTCGTGATGAAAATCGTGCTGAGCATTTGTGACATTATCCCATGGATTTATTGACAACCATCAACTTCGGTTGCAAAACCAGATCAATTCGGCAGAAAAACAACGTTTGATGTATTGTGGGACCAGAAAGGTGTGAGGTGTGTGCCTCGCCTCCATAAATGTGGTGAAACAGTTAATACAGATCGTTAACGCCATATTTGAACAATGCATTGATCGAAGAACAATCAGAATGGGACACAAGACACGACAAGGTAATTAAGCGAAACCGGTTCAGCATTATCAATTAAACCATTAGGCTGGTAGCTGGTGCCTCCCTCACCATATTCAACAGACTTGGCTGCTTTCGATTACATACATAACATAATTAGCCATTACAAGCCTTCAGTCAGGTTTGTGCCCTAGCTTCTGACGCCACTTATGTTGTGTCCGTTAAATTATTTTTTATCCCTGAGTGTCGGGACCTACAGTTTAACGTCGATACCGAACGAGTGATTTTGGAGTAACTTTTCATGGCAATTCTTTTTATTATCAGAGTTTTTGCCAGAAATCTGCTGAGAGGAAGTCGCCGAAGAAATATTTTTTATATTGCGTTTTTGATGACTGACCGGGGCTGCGAATCGCGGCCTTTTGTCTAATAAGCCAACACACTACCGTTTAGATTACGGCGACCCTTTTAGATAAGAAATGTTAAACCCCTTTAAGGATCGGTAAGATAAATTATCGCCTGGGAAGGGCATCAATTCCATTTTACGAGGATTGACGTTAAACCATATAATGAGCGCAACTCAGTTGAAAGCTTTAGAGTTTAGGTTGCATCTCAAAGAAAGACCCCACACCATAATGTCCAGATAATTACACATGCGATATGCCTGAGCCGCTGTATTTGGCATTTTCTACAATATCTCTCTAGCCTCTTGAGGAGGCGATAGTTAATGTCTTTCAGCTCACGAGACTTTGTGTTGCTACTACCGTTAAGAGGTCGTCCTTAGCCTCTAATTTCATGATTCTGATTAGCATTCGCTTTAATCAATGGGACAAGTATTGACTGGGCAACGCTTCTATTCGTACAAGGAAAAAAGAAATTGATGACTAATTGGATGGCTTCGAAAGATGAACAGCTTTAATGGCGTGCAATCTACAAATTGCCTGAAAGATAGTAACTATATCCAGTCATCAAGGCCGACATATTTCAATGAAATATTTTTTACTTTCATATTACAAGTAAATGCTTTATTTTCACAATAAAACATTCACCGGGTAAGCTAGGCTAAAGCAAAATTCTTGTCATATAGACATTTTTCTTAAAACTAATCGATTATTACGTTAGTTTTATAGCAAAACTTATCGATAATTGACCCAAATTACTAAATATATTGTATTTATTTATTTATTTTTTTCTTAAACAAAATCATTAAACTATTGAGCAGGCAACTAACTGGTTTTATATGATTGGTCTTGACCGACTGTAACTTTCCTAATTTGTTTTTGGACGGAATACAAAACTTTGTTAAAAGATGGTTGAGTAAGTAAATGAATTGAAGAGATTTTAAAATGTTCATGCTGTTCGTTATTCATGCTGTTATTGTTGTTAATCAAAGCAAAACAAAATTATTCAATCATGCAAACTTATAAGGCAATTAACAACTTTTTTTGTTTTTCATTCGATGCTTTTGTTATTATAGTTGCATTCGGCTGAAGCCCAGCAACAATAATAAAAACAGTGAAAATCACTTTAAATGTAAATGTTAACAGCAACATGGCTTCAAAATAACAAGATTACCGGCAATAATATCCAGCATCATGGAACTTTAGGCAGGCAGGGTGACAGAGAGATGGGGGGGGGGGACAAAAACATCATCATCACCATTACCATCATCATCATCATTTAAAATTGTAATGTAGGTCACTCATATAAAATAAATAAAAACTGACAAAAACAGAAAAAAATTTTTTTTTGTTTATATAGGGTGCCTTAATAATTGGAGTAGGTGAAGATTTATGTGGCTTAAGAGATTTGAATGCTGCAACATGATTTCAGTTTCAAATGAAATTTTATTTCAATTTAGATCAAGTATTTGATATACTTTAGAACTATATTATTAACACTATTATTTCAACACCCTGTCCAAATAATCACAGCGCAGGCAAAGATAAAATTTTCATTAATTAAGTTTTTTTTTTTATTCATTCGTTTTGTTGGTTTTTTTTCTCTCTCTCTTAATTTTGAAACCCAAAACAGGTTTTATTAACTTTCAATTTCAATTTTAATCTAAAACTGTGTTTTTGGTTTATTTATTGTATGTAGTTTGGTATGTAATTATTGTTGTTGTTGTTATCATTTAGATTCTGAGGAGTGTATTGCACCCAAATCTCCAGCGTACCAGCGTACCGAAAGACCAAAGACCGCAAAACCTAAACAGCTTTTGAAATTGAAATAAAAATAATCTGTGATGAACCATTTTGGGTTTAGTGGGGGGATTAACACACAATCAAGTGTTAAACTTTTATCTACAACAACTATAACAACAACAACAACATAAAACAACATAAAACAATAAATATAAAAAAACTACAACAACAATGCCAGCAGTAAATGGTAAAATTAAGCTTTAGGTGCGTTTAGTATTTGAAAATTTAAATTTTTATGATAATGATGATGATATCGAGAATTTTCATTCAATTCATTAAATTGTTAAAATTGATCTTTTATTTCAAAATCTATTAATTAAAGCAACAAGAAAAAAAAGAAAAAAATAGGTAACAATACACTCGACAACAATATTAAGAATATTCGAGAAGAAACCAAAAAAAAACCAGATTTTTCTCAAATTTTTTTACATTAAGATGCTGGTGTAAGTGAATCTATGCTTTTGTCTACTTCTAAATCACGTATGCCAACTAGAGTTAGCCTCAGCAGTTTGTATCATACCAAACACAATAATATGTTTGATATAATTTGAATTTTATGAATCATAATCAAATAAAATGTTTTTGAATTCAAAAGTAAAGTTTAATAAAACTCTTTAAGTGGGTTTACGATTTCTAAAGAATTGTCTTTTGTTTTTTCATTATAATGCTAAGATTTTTTCATTACAACCCTTCAGTTCGAATTACGACCTAACCTCTCATACAACATATGTGGTATGTTACATGAATGATAGGACCTGCAGTTTAAAGTTGTCTCCGAATAACATTTTTTTTTTTTTGGAAAACTTTTCTTGGCACATTTTATTTACTCTCTGAGATTTTGCCAGAAACCTACTGAGAGGCAGTCGCGAAAAAATATTTTTTCATATTTTGTTTTGTCGTCCCACAATACCAGGTGCATCTGAATAGATCGAACGTTTTTTGGGTGAAAATAAAAAACTAATTTTTAAAGGGAAAGTAGCCATTGCTGGCCAGACATTTTTTTTCATCTTTCAGACAATTTGTCCGTCTTTTGAAGCAAACCAATTACTTACTAAATTGGTTATTACAACCCTTTAGCTTCTCACATCACACATGTTGTGTGTGTTCACTTTACCCATAAGTAATGGGACCCACAGTTAAACATCGAGGTCTAACGACAGATTTCAAACCAATTACTTTCTAAATCGGTCATAACAACGCTTTGGTCAGGCCTACAGACTCGCTTCTCACTCCACTCATGTTATGTGTGTTTACTGTATGCATGAGTGTTGGGACTCCTAATGACAGATTTGAGGAACTTGTCATGCCAGTTTTATTTACTCTCAGAGTTTTTAACAGAAGACTGCATAGAGGAAGTCGCCGAAGAAATATTTTCTATAATTTGTTTTGTTGATGTCTGAGTTGGGGTTTGAACTGTGCGGCCTCACGTCTAAGAAGTCAATACACCACCTACTAGACTACAATATTAATGATCGTTTTTGCATTTTTTCGAACATCTATGGGCACATTTAGGGTGAGTCTTGACGATAACTTAAAGAAGGTTGCCTTACGGCCTCAAATCACATGATCAAAATGTGAAAAAAAAAACTTGTGGAAACTTAGAATAACGTGAAATAAACTTTAATAAAGCCTACATTGGGCGTGTTATGTGGCACATAGCACTGTCTTGGCTCATAGCACAGCTTTGTTCATAATTTTTGTTTTTGACATCAAAAATTTGATTATCATTCGACAATCGACCTGTGAATTGATGATTTCAAAAAATTGACATTGAAAGTCTATTATTCTAGCATCAACCAGGATACAGTGAGTATCAAAAAAAAAAACTGTACATTAAAAAATATATATATTAATAAATTACCGTTATTTTTATTTTAAAATTGTTTCATTGCTAGTTTTTAAAATTAAAAAAATAATAATTACAAAAAAAAAAAATTTCGAAATGTTGTCCAATTTTTTCGGGCAGTCTCCTTAAGTGGTAAAAGTTGATTTTGCTGATTGTTAGAATTTTAGCCTTTTTGTACATTTTCTTTTTACCGCTTACTGTAGGCAAATTTTGCGTGAGGTGCAAATTCTTAACAAAAATTTGTCATAGTAAGCCATAATATAAGATCAATTATTGAAAACGATTTTAAATGGATACATTTTAATTATCCACAGCCTATTTCGAGTAGAATTCCTTAAGAAAAATTACAGGGAATTAATTTTATCCAGTCGACTTCCAACGACAGATTTTTGGAAAACTATATTTTTCCTTTTATTTACTCTTGGAGTTTTTGCCAGAAATCTACTGAGGGGCTGTTTCTTTGTTCGAGATGCTTGGCCTGGTCTTGAACCGTGGCCTTACGTATAATAAGCCAACACAACACCTACTAGACTACGGCAACTTCAATGTTATTTTATACTGCTTTAAACATCTTAGCGATGTTAATGGAAATATCTTTCTGTTTACGAGTAACATGTAAAGATGGTTTAACTGGTTTCACTGATCGACCTTAAGACCATAAGTGACATAACTTCGAACCTACTTGTACTTTTATTTCGATAAATTGAAGTCTCTAAAGAATTATAACTGCTTGAATTTTAAAGAAAGTATTCGTATACAACACGGCCGATATATTGATAAAAGTATTCTAAAATTGAAGCACATCGATAGACTTCTTACGGCATGGCAGCGGGGAACATATTCATGAAATAATTTTTAAAAAGTAAGTATCAGGCATACATTTATCACTATAAATAATCTTAAACTTGATGTGATTAGTTTCACATTTTTCCGTTACCATTGTTGTATGGGTTGCATGAGTAAATTTTACATTCTAATTTCCATGAGTGTACAGACAGACACTGTCTGATAAGCTTTAATAATAATTTATAAACATTGTCTCTTTAGGGCTCCAGCTTTTATTAACGGTATTGTGGCAGCTTTTTGGCTTAAAGAAGCGTAAATGGCTTGTAAAGTGTGTTGGCTGCCAACTTTCACTTCAAAAAGAAGAAAAAAAGAAAAAAAAAAGAAACCAAAAGAAATCATAATTTCAGCTTAAAATGTTTGTTGTATTATATACGATTGAAAATTAATACTCTTTTCATTATTTATGTTTTATTTTCTACTTCATTTAAATATTTAATAATTATGAAAATTGTTTTTTAATTAAATATTTTCTTGATAAATCTCTCTCTGATATGTTTATTGGAAAATTATAAGCATAATTAAAGTTTTATAGAAAATATTTTGATATCGAAACGAAATTCATAAATAATAAAAGAAAGAAAGAATTAAAGAATGTTTATAAAATATTTACAATGGTTACCATTCATAAATATAAAGATTTAAATAAATTTGTATGCAATAACATACCATTGCTAATGATGTGTATTTTATTTGATTAAATTTGAAGAATTTTATAATAATTAATCGGCACCTGACTGCAACTGCAACTATCTTTATTCAGCTGAGTTGTTCACTTCCCCTAGGTACCAGTTGCATCGGGTATGGAATGAAACAGTAACAGTATTGGCCATTGCTGGCTACACATTTTTTCCATCTTTCAGACAATTTGTGAATATAGTAATATTATCCGTGTTTTAAAGCAAACCAATTACTTACTTAATTGGTCATTACAACCTTTTAGCTCTTCGCACCACACATGTTGTATGTGTTAACTTTACCCATAAGTGATGGGTAACGACAGATTTCTGAGAAAGTTTTCATGGCAATATTATTTTATTCTCACAGTTTTCTCCAGAAGACTGGCGAGAGGAAGTGCCGAATGAAATATATTTTATATTTCGTTTTATTCGAGATGTCTGAGCTGGGTGTTGAACTATGAGCTCTCAACTAAAAGGCCAATACACTACTACCAGACTTTAAAATTAAACCAATAATCCACCCAATTTTCGACTTTCCGCGAAGTACAGCTCAACTAATGCATGTCTTATCGATCGAAACAAATGTTAGCTGGAAGGAGCCAAAACTGGTAAATACGGCGAAAGCTATTTGTATTTGTATATTGTATTTTAAACCAGATATGCCATGTTGCAAAATTACCTTGTGAGTCTAGTGATCAATTTTGGTCGTTTGTTGATCAATGCATCGTTCAATGCATCGTTCAATTGATCATTTGTTAAAGGTAACGATCTGTGTTAATAGTTTTAACAGATTTCACCAGCTCGTGGTAAACCACATCTTTCTGATCCTACCAGATATAAAATATTGGTCTTCTTGCCAAATCGATCTGGTTTTGCAGCCGAAATTGTTGGTTGTCCCGGTTTAGAAAAGTAGCAAAGTAGTAGCGGAACACCAGTATCTAAAATAAATCTAAATAAGCTTGGCAAAAATTAATGTAGACTAGCAAATAAGCAGCGTAAGGTTTCTAGAGAACTATGCATTCATCACCAAGCCTGATGTTTGACTATAAACTTTAATGATCACTTTTTCACTGCTAAAACGGGCTATGGAAATGAATCTTACTTCCTTATTTACTTATTTGGTCATAACAAACCTTTAGTCTGGATTAAGACCTAGTTTATCACACCCCAACCATGTTACGTGTATTAATTTTACCCATGAGTGGCGGAACATACAGTTTAAAGTCTTCGCACGACAGAGTTTTAAGGAACTTTTTATGACAATCAATCTCAGTCTGCTGAGAGGAAGCGGCATAAGGAAATATTTTTTGTATTTCGTTTTGTTGATGTCTAAGCTGGGTTTTGACCCACGGCCATGCATATAATATGCCAACACCCTACCCACAAGACTACAGCAAAAAGTATATCACAACGACAATAAGGTGCGTAAAAGATCACGATGAAATTCAACAACGACTACGACCACACTAATAAGGCTGATTATCACAAAAAAGGACCTTGTTGAAGAGCTTATTATGCATGTGTTGGATTGAAGTATTTATTATCAGGCTGTAACATCGTTTACACTCTTATCGATTGTGATTATTAACACAATATTATTGTTTTATTTGTTGTAAATAACTGTTTATTTACATTTTATACTTCTGTCATATAATTACGATTTATGGCTCATGGTATAGTGGTCATGACTGAAAGTTTTTATTAGAATTTTATTTACGATGAAATTGTTATAAATTTATTCATAAATAATCTAGTTAAACCAACAATAATCTACATTCAGTTCAGAAATTATTCCATTATGCTGTTCTCAAAGAATTCCATTTCTCATATGGAAAGAAACAGGGTCGCAAACGATTTTTGCAGTTTCTCTCAAAGAAATATTGTGCAGAATTATACAAAAAATTATAAATTAAGACCTTGTAATCACTGTTGCTATGTCCATAGTCTAATAGAGAATCCAAATGTTTGTTCTTTAGGCAACGTAGGTCGGAAACAATGCAAGAATTCTGTCCTAAGCGTGATTCACAAAAACTCGATATAATTCGATTACAATCGAGTTGATTTATTTGAGATCAATTATGGAGGAGAAATAGGGAACAGCTAATACGTATAAATCTTTCGCGAGAACTAATGCAGAAAGATAGGGTATCTGGTTTAATTTGCAACCTGAATGTATTCCACGATTATTACGGTTAGTCAGTTAGTCAGGAATACGACCTAATTTCTCATATTATAGTTTCTGTCAGAAGACTGCTGTGAGGATATCGCCGAAGAAATGCTTTGTTGAACATGGTTAAGGGATGGAACCACAAGCTCTATCCTCTAGATTCTCTAGTTTGATTGCTTGGGTTCTATAAGGTCTGGTTTAAATACCGAGAGTGTAGATACTATTCAGCGTGGCTGGAATTTCCTAACCACCACGATAGTTTTGTATCACCTTTAGCACATTATATCCATTAATTCTGTGTGCCCGAAATTATTTCGTTTCAGGATTCCAAATATCGAGCGCTGTCAGAGAGGATGTTGTCCATGATATCTAATAAACATATTCAGTACACATCAAACCAAAGAGAAAAAACCTCCATATTCAGCATTAATTTTTTCTTTTCTTTTGAAGTCGAGGCGTGCTGTATCGTGTTCTATCAGAAACAACATGCAACGAATTAGATGCAAGAAATGAAGAGAGTTTGAAGACACCGAATTGCAAGCAATATTGAATAAAGATAACACTTTGAGTCAACAAATAGCAGAAATGTGAAATTTAGCACAACAAACCATTTTTGATCGTTTAAAATCTATTGGAAAGATTCAGAAGTCTGAAGAAATTGAAAAATCACTTGTAAGCTCTTAAGAACCCGATAGAAAACTAGTGTTACATAGAATTGTTACTGGCGACTAAAAATTTATGTATTTTCAGCTCTAAAGGAAAGAAATCATGGATTAATCCAGGACAACAAGCTACTGTAAACTCTGATCAAATCGACAGGAATCGGCAATGCTATGTTTCTGGTGGAATCTGAAAGGTGTGGTGCACCACGAGCAGCTCTCAAAGCTGGCGAAACTGTTAATCAGCAATTTAAAAAATGCATTGATCGAAAAAGGACCAGAATGGACCACAAGGCGCGGCAAGGTAATTTTGAACCATGACAATGTATCTGCACACACAACGAAACCGTTTCAGGATACAATCAGATCATCAGGCTGATAGCAGCTAGCCTATCTACCGCATTTATCAGACTTGGCTCCTTCCGACTACTATATGTTTTGATCGAGGGGATATGCATTAGCTGAGCAGTTCTTCGAGAAAGTCGAAAATTGGGTGACAAATTGGTTTGCTACTGAAGTCTAGCAGGTAGTATTCAGTATTGGGATTCAACATGCCCCTCAGACATGTCGAACAAAACGAAATATGAAAAATATTTCATTCGGCAACTTTTCTCAGTAGACTTCTGACAAAAGCTCTGAGAATAAAATAAAACTGTCATGAGAAGCTTCTCAAATCTGGCGTTAGGAGTCGACGTTTAACTGTAGATTTTACCACTAATGGTTAAAGTGAACACACACAACATGTGTTGTGTAAGAAGCCAGGCTATAATCCTGACTAAAGTGTTGTAACGACCAATTAAGGACTGTAAGTAAGGACTGGCGTGTAATCCACTAATTGCCTGACTGATGGAAAATATGTCTTTTTCCTTTCTCATTAAAAATTGGTTTTTTATGTATGCAAAAAGATGCTCACTTCATACTAGAACACCTGGTAAATCTCGTGAAATCGATGGAATCCCTGTCAATGCTAGTATAATGGTTTGATGTATATTTGATGGCAGAAAGTATCTACATTCGCTTACTCAGAAAGGACAAATTTCGATAACAGAAAGAATACTAACTAGCCTCTGTAGACCTGATTCCACGCGGAATTTCATCATGAATATGTTATCGGAAAAGAGTAAATAAAAGACTTCCAGTTTGATTATGTCTGTATATGGAAATATATTTTCTATAAATTTTTTTATTTGCATAATTTATTTGTTTTTGTTATTATTTTGATATGGTATATGCTGACGACGATATTCTATAAATAACTTAAAATTAGTTAACATTACAATATTATTTGTATATCTAATGAAATGCTTTCAATATATTATTATTTCTATACATACATATCTATGAATATATGTATGTATGTATGTATGTATGTACGTATGTACGTATATATGTATGTTTGTATATAAAATTATTTATAAATTATTTAGACCGCTACATCTAGAAGTTAATCACAGTTAAAATAATAAAAAAAAAGAACTACAAAAATACACTCTTAAAGAAAAACCCCTCAGTTGTGGTCAAGTGGTCTTTCCCTGGTATCGATTTGCTTTATATTTGGGTTTATCACAGTCTTGTTAATAAGAAATACATGAAAATCTTAGAATAGATTTTTCTTTTGTTTTCTCTATTGAAAGGAAAAATTTACTCAAGATTTAAATATTTTCTCTACATCACTTGTGGGCGTTGTTGATGTTATTGTCGAGGCAGAGGATTTCGATTTAGGCAGTGATTTCGATTGTGTCAAGGACAAAAGACTGGCCAGACTGTGATTTTTAGGCAGACCAGGTGTAGACGGTATTGTAAGTATTAGAGATTCAGTGTTCGAAGTCAATTGGGATTTAAGATCTTCTGTTAGCAGTGGCTCCGAAACTTCACCGGGTGTGGTGGGAGTGTTTTCTGTTGCAGAGGTGGTGTCGTTGGAGAGTTTTTCATTTTTGTTAAAGACTTCAAATACAGACGGATGCACAATAAGACAAGATTGAGGAGTTTTATGCAACAATTCTAAAGCAGCTTCATAAGAAGGCAAACCAGATACGAGAGTATATTCAGGCACTGGATCTTCCACATCCAAATTGAACTTAACAGCTTCTCCCTCACTCGATGGCGTTGTAGTAGTGCGATCTAAAATGAAATAAAAAACAAATATTTAAAATAGTTTGCTTTATTTTTTAGATGTTATTGTTGTTATCATACAAAAAAAAAAAAAAAAAAAAAAAAAAAAAAAATTCAATCTGACAGCTGTCTGATAGCCCTTAATGGTTTACTTATACTATTTCTATATGAAATCAAGGTGAAATCTTTTAAAAATGTTTAAATATTTGCATTAAACAAAATATTTATTTTTGCTGCCGGCATTTAATAAGCTGCACAGCTGTTCCCTACATTGGCAGTGGCAACAGTGGCGCGGCAGAATTGTTTGTTTACTATTTTGATTATTTGTGTTATGATTTCCAAATCTCTTGAAATGTGATAAGCCGCACGTCGTTATGAACGAACATAAATAAACCGGTTCTATCGTATTTTTTTGCGATGATAATACGCTTTTCAAAATGTTTGAAATTAAGCGCACAGGTTCAAAACAAAAGCTAATTGGACTGTAATTTAATTCATAAAAAAAACAATTTTCTTCCTAGGTATACGACATAATTTTAATACGAATAATTATAAAATTCATTAGAATTCAAAACAATAACTTAAAAATATCGGTGCATATTCATTATCTGTATGCCCATTTTAAAAATGTTTAATTAAGTGACGTCACTTCATTTAAAATTTCATATCAATTTAGGAAATTATTTACAAATAAAAAAAATTCATAGAAATTTGCATTCAAATCTACAGGGAAATAAAATTTTTAAAATGCGATATTATAATTCTATAAACACATACATACATTCATATTTAGACAATGTAAATCCGTTAAAAAGGAATTAATTTTGTTTAAATGTTTCCTATAAACTTAGTTTTAAATAATCATTGTCAAGTTCGAGAACACATAAAAAGCGTTGATGCTACAAAGCGTCAAATGAAACATTTTCTTTATAGTAATCCAATGTCAATCTGAATCGAGAAGTTTTTCAGTGAATAAAGAGAATTACTATTTAATTCGAAATTTAAAATATTTATGCAACTAATAATTAATCCATTAAGGTTCACATTGCCGCTTGTATGGTTTTTATTTGTTTTATTTTATTTATAAGCTCTTAAAATGCTTATCATAATTTATATTATTTGCCTTAAATATTTGGAAAGGTCAGTTAGGCGTACGACAGAAAACTATTTATAGTCGTAGCTGTAGATTAGAAACTGGAAATACCCGAAAAGTTATAAACTTCACGCTGCTGAAACGGCTAATGGCAACATAATCAGTTTTGCACAAGCATCTGTTTGTTATATTATGGTTCTTGAGAAACTTCGATTACACATTGTTGGTAGATAACACTAAAACGGTATAAGCCTGGTAATAGAACTTGCTTCAGGCAACATTATTTCACGCTAGCTTGCTTTATTGTGCATTAAACCTGCCAACTGCTGTTTTAACGTAATGCAGACCCCGAGGGCTGATAATACTTCTCTCCTGCAGAAGCAGTAATACCAGGAACAAAAAACTGACTACGAAACATTTTCTCAGTCATTATCCAGTACTTGACTATTGGAGAGGGAAAATTGGTCTCCAGGAATTTATTCAATTTATCCTTCATAAAAAAAACTGGTGTGTTATGCTCTTTAAAGCTGCCAGCAATTTAACTTAACCTAACCTAGCTTAGGTTTCTTTGAAAATTGTATTAAAATCACGTAATTTTATGAAAAATTATATTTAAAAAAAAAATTTATAAAAATTAGTGGAAATAAGTGGTTTTAGATAACATCTGGTCTGAGAATGTAAAAGGATATTAAGCGACCATATGTCGAATTACATTATATTGGGTACCTGGTCACTGCGGCATTATTGACAACGAAGTTGATATTGAATTAGCACGATTAGGTTTAGCTTTGGAAACAACAACAGAGAAATCGTTGATGAAACCCTCCATGGGCTCCTTTATGGAGAAAAAAGTTTATTTCACTTGATGCTTGGAGCTATGCAAGGAACTGTATGGTTACACGAATCCTATAGTTGCAACTCAATTCTATGGGAACGAGTGCCTACTTATGAGTAGGCAAGAGATAAGACTGTTATAAGAGCATGTCATCTTGAGACATGGGATCAGCAGATTTATTAGGCAAATATTTGATTTCCATGAGCTATGTGAAGAAGTAGATGAAATAATGGATCATTTTTTTCGCCATAATCCTTGCCCTATGTAAGTAGACAGAGAGACTAGGTAGTTGATTTGTTGAAGAACTGGTTAATCCGAAAGACTACAAATTTGGGAATCTAATTCTTTATTTTCCTGATTTTGTTGACAAGTTCTGCTACTCTATTTTCCGCATTTATTTTCGTATATAAAGAAGCCAATGAAGCCAATGGACCAATGTATAGCTGGGTGAAGGCGTGAAACGTTGATGTCGCAATCTAAACTAACATAGTGAGTGAAAATTTCTTTTATTGGAGAAGTAAAAACTTTATGGCTGGTTAAAACAAATCGTAAAGTTTAAAAAGAAAAGATTTTTTTATACGAATGTATATTCAAGTCCAAACTATTGCTTTTGCAGCGGTCTTTATATTAGAGAGCTTAGCCAAAGATGCTATAATTGGTCATTACAACCCTTCAGTGAGATTACGACCTAGCTTCTTATGTTTAAAGTCGATTCCGGAAGGCAGATTTTTTAGAAACATTTCATGGCAGTTTCATTTACTCTCAGAGTTTTTGCTAGAAATCTGCTGAGAGGAAGTCGCCGAAGAAATATTTTCTTCATATTTTTCGTTTTGATGTCTAAGCAGGGGTTTTAACCGGGGTCTTACGTCTAATATGCCATCACTCTGCCTACTAGACTAAGACGACTTTCAATGCTAAAAAGAGGGAGGTCAAAAACCTCCGCCTCTTTACGACAGCAGGACAATGACAAATGAGGTAAAACACAATTTCTTTCTCCTCCTTAAGCCCACAGCTCGTGCAGAAGGCATTTGCCAGAACGTCATGTCTTTCGACATGTCTGTCAAAAGTACAGTGGCCCGTAAAATTGATTTAAGGTCAGAAAGGATTCAGTCCGTTTCTTATCCATATGACTCGAACAGAATCTAGCAATTTTGCACGTAGACTTTTGCTGCCACCGTGTGCAAAATATCCAAGTTAACTGAAACAATCAGAGTACCTAAGTCTTTTGACATTTGGAGATTTCGAACTCCGTCGGGGTCTGGCCAGTCTGGTAGTTACCTTCGAATGATCCAAATATTCTATGTGAAACCCTAAGCAATCATGGATAAGGACGGACTTTGAAACCACGGTCGTTGAAGACTTAATACGAGTTGTCCCAGTAATTCAAGAGATTTCAATAAAAATACCGCTACTCAACAAACATTGACTAGCTATGACGTCTGCTTATAAAACACTACAGTGGTCAAGCAGCTTAAAAGAAAGTTTAATAAATATTCGACCTTGTCACTCATCATTGAACCATAAGTTTAAAGCTCGAGTGTACCATTGGAAAACTCTGGATATCCTCTGATAAACTTTTATTCAAAATTCATAAATATTTTGGAAGTATGTACTATGTAGACGTTTGTAAGACTCTGTATATTGCATTGCGGGCTATCATATAAAAGTGTTTGATTGACTTTAATTTGTTTACTAACACCATATAAACAATAAATTTTTT
>QOCX01000964.1:41562-59041 GCA_005959815.1 Sarcophaga bullata
ATTATTATTACGATTCATTGTTTAATTAATGAGTTATTTTGTTGGATTTTCAAAAGAGAGATTTGAACTGGAAACAATCGCTGTCGATGTCATTAATAATTATCAGCTCCGATTATTAACATATATTTTGTTGAAATCATTACCCTGTTAGTATATTTCTACCCTTGATTTTTTCTATTTGTTTACATGATTTGCGAATTAATGACGATTTTTATTTTGTTTTGTTTTGTTTTTTAACAATTGTTATCAGAATTTTGTCTTATTTTAATGCACTTAACAAAATCAAAACAATTTACATTCATTTTTACAATTTAATTTCCGTCTATAATGGCAATTGGCCAATATTTTTTTGTTTTTGTTTTTGTTTTTATAAAAAAAAAAGGAAATATTTTTGAAACGAATTAAAACGCATACGGTAAATTTGTGAAACTTTTATTATACAAAAGTAAACGTTTCGAGAATATTAATTAAAAATTTAGAAATGACATACCAAACATAACCATATTTTATGATTTTTTTGTTCGTTTAACATATTTTGTTATCATTTGTTCTTCTTCTTATTATTTGTTAATGTAGCTTCGTACGCTAACTCTATTGCATTAATTTCTTAAATCATAGCTTTTGATATAAAAAATATTAAAATTTAATTCAGGCTGAAACTAGAAAGGAAAGAAAATCGAATTTGATCTGTAGAAGCTGTACATATCAGCACTTTAATGGTCAACATCCAAGAAGTTCAATAAAGTGGCGTTCACTTCAATTGGGTCTATCTGCCATCGCCACGTGACTTATATCTTTAAAAATTGACTTTTAATTGATAAAAAGGTTAGTAAGTACAGCAATTGATTTCAATCTTGTTTTGCTGCACTAACGCTAAGTGAATACGGGAATAAAATCTTAGGAATAAGAAGAGTGCAGCCAGCTCTTTTTATTTCATTTTTTTATAGTCGAATTTGCTCCGCAGGAAGTGTAATGGTTTGAGGCTACGGTTCAAACTCCAGGTCAGCGTTTTGTTTTGCTGTCATATTCCCGAAGTAAGTCGCTATAGTCTAGTAGGTAGTGTGTTGGCTTATTAGACGAAAGGCCAGGGATTAAATCCTCCGTCAAACATCAAAAACAAAATATGAAAAAATAATTCTTCGCCGACTTCCTCTCAGCAGATTTCTGACAAAAATTCTGAGCGTAAATAAAATTGTCATGATAAAGTTTCTCAAAAAATCAAAGTCTGAAATACAATCAAATTTAACACACACTCCACCCAAGTTGTGTGTGTTAATTTTATCCATAACTGGCAGTACCTACAGTTTAAGGTCGACTCCGAACGATAGATTTTCAAGGCAGAGTTTTTGCCGCAAGACTACTGAGAGAAGTAGCCGAAGGAAATATATTTGTTTTAATATTCTTTCATTGTTTGAGATGTCTTAGCCAGAGGTTAAATTTCAGACTGGCGTCTAATAAGCCAATGCTCTACCTACTACACTACATCGACTTCATTTCTGCCTAATCACATTTGAAGATTACCATACTAACCACAGGACTAACAGGAGGTTGTTGACTCATAACTGGAGCTAATACTCAGGAAGCCGTTGTAGTCCCATATGTAGTCTGGTTTCGAACCCCAAGTCAGACATCTCCAACAAAACGAAATAGGAAAAAATAGTTTTGCAGCAACTTCCTCTGAGATTTCTGACAAAAACTCTGAGAGTTATTAAAAGTGCCATGAGAAGTTTTTCAAAAATCGAGTCCTATTACTCATGTATTAAATTAACATACAAAACATGATTTAGTGTGACTGTATTTCCTACTTATTCATAGTACTGCTTTGGAAGACCAGATAGTAAATTATAGGAGGAGCAGAGTTCAAGAGGAGTTATTAATCGTCAAATTGGTATTGAGATATGGAATTATTTGTGATCCTATAACTAAAGTTCTTGTGGATTAATATGCTACTCATTAGGCTGCTGATTCCAACATAATTTCGGCTTCTTGCGAATTTGTTAAGAAATCTTTTCACTTGCATCGTGTTGCTTTAAGTTCAACACTTTAGCCTAACAGCATTACTTTGCCGTTTAAGAGATATTAACATTTAATTTGACAGTATTTATAAGAAAATATAACAGAAGTTTGATTCGCGTCAATGGCAATTGAAATTAAATTTAAAAATAAATTGAAATCAAAAAAATTTTGATTAAAATTTACAGTTTAAATCACGGGCACATCTAAAATATTTTTTGATTTGAAAAGATTGTTCACAGCCTTTAAGAGAAAAGCTAACAGAGCTGTTTGATTAATGAATTATCACATCAGTAAAGTTTTTAATTCTTTAAAACAATTTCAATAACAATTTCAGATTTTTACAAAAAATTTCATTAAATATTACGAAATATAAGGATTTAATTTCGTATTAAAACCCTCTTGTCAGTTGTTAAAAGAAAAGCGGTCAGTATTTCAAAAAATTGTTTTTTTTTTTTTGAACTCACGAATTAGGGGTTTAAGAGAGGCACACTTTATGGGTACTTTTTTTTAATGGAATTTCCACAAAATTTAGATTAAAATTTTTCTGGAATTTAATATTTCTTGAAATCCAAAATCTTATGAATTTTTCTAGCAATTAACATATAAACAAATTATTTTTAATTTTAATTAAAATTTTTTTTCTAAACCGAACACTGTGAGTAATTATTTCTAATCTTTTTGACCGAAATTTGTTGAATCATAGCAAGAAATTTTTTTTTCAACTTTCACACTAATTCGTGGTACTTTAAAAACAAAATATTTTTCAATTATTATGAAAAAGCATAACAACAATTAAATTGAAAAAAAAAATCTTCAAACTCTTTACAATACTTACAATTTCTTTTCCACATGCGAAATTGATGATACAAGAAACAGGAACAGAAACAGAATATCATAGAGATTAAGATCAGTGTGAGGACAACACCAATCCATACTTCATTCATAAATTTGTCGTAATCCAATTGTTTTTGTAATTCGTCCATGGCAGTGTTATAGCTGCGTGAATCCATAACTAATTTATGTGGTGAAAATTCTAAATTCATATCCATACTCCCGGATGCTGATGATACGGCTGGCAAAGAGGGTAATGATGTTTCCAATGGATTTGATTTATGCAATGATTGCAATTGTATGGAATGTATAAATGTTGCTCCCAATTTCTTAAGAAATTCACTTGTTGTTGTCTGGTGAGCAGCTGATGCCTCCAATGTAGTTATGCTTGGTGAAGAGGCCAAAGCTATGGTAGTGGTATCGGCTAAATTAGGCGTATGACTGTTTTCTAAAATATGTTGCGCGTATTTATCGAAATGTATATCATGTGGTAGCTCGTAATTTAATGAGCGCGTTAAGCTTTCCATTATGGATTTTATATTACAATTATTATTTACAAAACGTATGAGTATTCTTAGGTTTGTTCTGTTTCTTTCTTTTTTCTTTTTTTTTTTGTAATTCTTCTGTGATTTATTTACACAACACAGACTTTCTTTGTTTTTTATTTTTTTATTTTTTTCTTACTTTCTCACAAGCAATGCTTCACAATTTATTGTATATGAAAAGAATATTTTCTTTTCTATCTTAATTTCTTTAAAAATTGTTTGCTTTTCTTTTTTTTTTTTGCTCTTTTTTTTGTTTAATTTTTTTTACTACTTTTTGCCGTTAAAACACGTCCGTCACCTACAACTTCTCTAAACAAACTGAACGTTTGCAGCAGATACTTTAACTACAAGATTGTTTTTGAAAATACTGTTCCACACAATAACTTGTACTCACTTTGTATGAGCATAACTCAAGATCATACTCATTTCAAAAGAGTCCCTATAACTTGCAGTTTATGCTCTCCATATTGTAATAGATTAATGAAGAGTTTTATTGCTCTTAAAAAAATTCAAAACGATCTTTTCTTTTCTTTTCTTCTTTTTTTTTTCAAAGATTTCAATTTTACCTGCTTTTTGTTCGCTTGGTTTTTCTATTCTTTTTGAAATTTTCTTCTATCTTCTTGCTCATCATTTGATGCCTGGTTACGCTCGGGTACACACAGTCTTTTGTAATGCTTGTCTTCATTTCTAATAAAGATTATTTCAAAACTCTCCCCTACTTTATTGGAGGTATCCGCGCAAAGCATGGGAAATTGTTTAGACGTAGAAAATATTACGAGAATAATCATCCAAATGCTTACGCATGATAAGCCCTTAATTGGCGTTACAAACCTACACAGTAAAATAGATTTTAGATAAGGGATGTTCAAGACAAAACAAAGTACCCACCACAATATAATTGTTATTATAAATAAATAAACAAAAAAAACTACCATTCAGAATAAAAAATTATTAACTTAAGATGTTGAACATCAAATCATTGCGGTTATTGAAGTACGGTTTTGGCTTCATGTGTCTCTATGCCTCAAACTAACATATCTTCGAATGCGAATGAATGCTTAAAAAACTCATATAAACTTAATTGATCTTTAGTCAGGATAACAACCTATCTTACAACACCACTCATATTGTATGTGTTAATTTTATCCATGAGTAGCGGTAACTATAGTTTAAAGTCGTCTCCTAACGATAAATTTTTGAGAAGCTTTTCATAACAATTTTATTTACGCTCAGAGTTTTTCCCAGAAGTCTGTTGAAAGGAAACATTTTTTATACGTAGTTTTATTCGAGATATCTGAGTCAAGGTTTGAACCCACTACTTTCATCTAATAATTCATTAAATTCATAAGACAAGGAATTTCTTCGTTAAGATTAGGTTAATTAGGCAGTCGTCTCGAAAAGCATAGAATATTGGGTCCTATAATGTCCCATTGTAACACCGACATTAGCAATACTGTCGTTCTGTCGACAAATTCTGGGTGCCTAAGAATCCTTCTCCTCAGATTTCTAAATACCGGACAATGTTAGTGAAGATATTGTGTTGTCTCCTTGTCTTTGTCGTCAATAAAACTTCTGTAGAAGTCCTTGTAGGGCATTCCTATGCTGCGATAATATTAATCCAGAGTCCAGTATGCCGTTATAATCGTTTTAACATAAATTTTGTTCTGCATATATCGAAATCAGCCCTGATCTAACTGGACTCTCAACAGCAGGGTTCATTATCCTATCCTTCGTTGGATACCATTTGTTTAACCCCTTTCCTTAATTTCTTTGCATATGGTAGTGAAGACCAGAGGTTTCGAGACAATGGATAGGATAAAGGGACATCAGTCTAAGAAATTTATCTAATGGATCGTGTAGTTAACTCTTTAACTGACTTCTAGATAAAATCAGTAGACGCTATGATTTTGTAAAGAGCTTCTTAAGGACATTTAGTAACAAGAGTGAATGGAAGAATCTAAATGCTTAATAATCTTTTACAAAGAGGGCCGACACTGTGGTATTCGAGAACGAATATTAAGTCAGAAGCGGGGTCTTTCGATTACAGAGAGAAATATGCCTAACACATGTGTTAATTAGCGAATCTCTTCTAAGCGCAAGTATACGCCATCGATATACTCGATATACTTAATTCAACTTATGCAGAGAGTACGAAGAAAGAGACAGACATTGAAACATTAGTGACAGTCAGACAGACAATCAAGCTCATAACTCTTATAACGTAAATGCGAATACAGCTGTCTGTCCACTGTCTGAAGAAACAGAATCAACTAAACACGGGAAATAGAGTTACCTTCTACTGTGACCCATGTTATGTGAGAATTCTCGGCAACCAGCAGGTAGATGATCTTGCAAGGAGGGGAGCTTCCATTCCGCTTACGGAGATAAGCCCTGAGTGTGGAGTTAGATAGAATAAACACATCAATGATGATGATTAAGAGAGAGAGACGATTCAAATTTTTCTTGGGAAACAACAATACAAGAGGATTTGAGTGATGCATCAAGCTATTCAGGAATAACCTGTGACTTTTGGCTTGGCACTTTATTCTGAAAGTACTCTGATACAGAATAGCGCTCGTCTTGAATCCAATATGTAGATTTTGTTTCGCTGAGAATAAATCATTGCAACACATAATTGAAATCTTTGAGGCATTAATTCAGTCTAGAAAGAAGCAGCTAGGTGAGTATCAGATGCTAGGAAGGGAATTGTTTGTTAGAACAACAGACTTACAGGAGACATTATGAGTGCAACTGACATAGCTTGATGCATAGTCTGTATACCAGCCCTACACGACGACAACAATCAGGATAGTGTACTATTAGTGATAGGCCCGATCACGAACCGATTATAATATGATATTGGGTGTTGGTACGGCATCGATTATTGGCTTTCATTTTCTGTATGTTGGGATCAATAATTTAATTCATGGTGAAAAGCAGTACGTATATTTCCATATATATGTTCTCATTTATATCGATCTTACGTTCCGCCTGCATATATTGCTGTTGTTTAAAATCGTTTTCTTTTGTAGACTCTAACGCACACATGTTGCTTGCTCTCTAACATATTTATTTCTAGCTGTAGGAGTTGGTTTTTAAATTTCCCAAGTATTAGTCTCTAGGCTCTTTCCTCTTAAGAAAATTTTGTATTTTAAAAAACAAAAACAAGGAAAAAAAAAGGTCCGTAGTTATCCTTTAGGGGTTTCAAATTTCTTCATGCTGCCATATCCTATTACAAATGAGTTTCGTTATTATTGTGCATGAAACGTTTAAGACAATGAGTGAATGAAGCAATGAATCGTTTCTTTTAAAAATATTTTCTATTATTATTCTCGGACAATAGAAATTAATTGTGCTTGGAAATTTTATTTTATTTCAGTTTTCTTCTTCTTTCTTCTTTGGGAATTCTTTGGGGAGGTTGTTGAAATCTTTTATTAAAAAAAAAAAAAAAAAAACGAAGATAAATTTGCATTTCATAAAATAAATCTTAATTTTTGCAAAAAAAAAAAGGAGAAAAAATATTTGTTTGTTTTATTTTTAACAATAAAAAAAACAAATTAAGAAATCAATCGGTATTTCAGTCAAGAGAATAAAAGTAAATGGAAAGAAATAAAAGAAAAAATATGGCGATCAAGGGATATGTATCCACTTCATGATGATGTATTTACATAGATAGTTTAGAATGTATAGATATCTGCTGGCATTGGTTTTATTGTTTTAATTTAGACTTTTATTAATTTAAATAATTTGTTTATTTATTTACTCTTTAGTTAATTGTTGATTACAACGCTTTAGTCAAAGGAACACCCTAGCTTCTCATGCCACTGATGAGAGGCGTGACTACAGTTTAAAGTGGACTCTGAACAATAGATTTCAGAAACTTTTCATGGCTTTCACAGTTTTCTAATGAAATCTGGTGAGACGAAGTCATCGGAAATATATTTTTTCATAGTTCGTTTTGTCTGAGCCAGGATTTGAACCACGTCCATGTCTAGTAAGCCAATACACTACCTAGTAGACTATGGCGGCTTTTATTAGCATATTGTTATAAAATAATTAATGAAATGTGGACAAGTTAAAGGACATTTATTTTAAAAATTTTTTATATTTAAAAAAAAAAAAAAAAAAAAAAGGAAACCAAATTTAACTCTCAATAGCTTCAAATGATGACGGTACTTTTCGTCAAAATTATCACAGTCCTCGTTCCTTTGCTAATTGGAATAAAAATGAATCGTGTTCGTTTAATCTTACTGCCATGCACATCCTGTAAGACGTCGAACAGTGTACAGTGCAGAGGCTTCAGCAACTATACAGCGAAACTTTAAGGTCCTCAGCAATTGGGACTGTGTCCTTCTACTTAAAAAAATGAATAAATGGATTTTGGCTTTAAAGTTTTCAACATTTAACCTGTGCACTAATTAAGTTCTGTGCTATCAATTGGGCGAATGATACAGAATCTCCACTAAAAACTTTGTTCTCCGATGAAGCCCGTTTTTGGTTGAAGGTGTATAAGCAGAATTCTGACATTTGGAGTGATGTTAATCTACAAGTTGTCCTGAAATTATTACAGTAAAATATTGTTTGATGCCTTTTAAGAGCTGACCGACAGATTGGTCTCTATGTCTTCAAAAACAATGAGGGACAGAATGTTGCTATCCGTGGTATCGAACCTTAATTAGCAGGCATTAATGTCATGCGCTTCCAAAAGAACGGTGAAGAAAATTTTATGAAAGCATAATTCTACGAAATTGTTTAATTAGTTGATTAGATTTAGATTTTTTTTGAGGAGTTATTGGCTAATTAGGGACACATATGCTACGGAAGTTTGGCGAAAACTAGTTGTCGAAATCAATTTTTGGGGCACATTAACAACATCTCTCACTGTGTATCTGAATTAATCGTAGTTTCGACTTAATTTTTTCCATTTGACCAATGGTTATCATTTATAGTAGAACAGAGAGAACATATCCAGTAGTGACCAGAAGATCAACGTATTCTTTTTCTCTACTTCCCGACTTGACAAATGATTCTAACTGGCCTCATATGATGTCTCTCCTTCCTGTTTAATTTTTTGAAGTTTATTTGAATTTCAAATTACTCTTTCAGAATACGTACTGCAGTAATTTTTTTTCTTAGAATACGAATGAATGCATAACGATAAAATTTGTCAAACTTTTTATCTATTGCGGTCAAATGAATGTCTCACTAAAAACAGAAACAAATTTACAAATAATTGTAAATTAACTATTAAAATGCCGTTCGATTTTTAATTGCTTTGCTAGGCTTAATAATAAGACTAAAAAAAAAAACAAAACCAGAAGTAAGTGCGGTCAAACGATTGCTTAGGACTATAACACATATTTATTATACTTTTATTTGAATTGAAACCTTTTTTTTTTTAGTATCTTTGTTTTATTTATTGTCATTATTTTTTTTTTCTCTTGGCAAATACTTTAATGCGTAGTAATATTTCTTCATTTCATTTTCTTATCTTCAAAAAATATTAAATTCGTTACGTAAAGAATGTTTTTAAAAATTTTTAATTTTCTTACAAATATTTGTTTTTGCTCAAATCTTGTGCCAAATTTTGCAAACGTTTTCTTTGTTTGATTGTTTTTTTTATTGTTATTGGCCTAATGTAGGCTTTGCGTCTAACAAATAAATGCTATCATTCCGCAATTAAGGTAAGATGACGTATAATACGCAAAAAAAACAAACTGATATATTTAGTGCTAGTGTGCCATGTATGCATATGAAAACTGTTATGCGACTATTAAATAGATACGTGCACTATAATCACTTATTAAACGCTGTTAAAAAATATCTGCAGTATTCTGGTCTAATGTGATTACAAGTAGCTATCAAATATGGAAGTAGAACACTCATGCATCCGCAAAACATGTCTAATATTTTATCAGTAGAATCTATACGGAATTCAAAGACGAAATAGACCGTCAAACATCTAGAGGAGGTACATGGAAACATAGAGGAAATGGAGTCAAATGATATAATCAGTTTTAAATAAAATATACAAGGTGATATACTCATACATATGAAGGCCTAATTTAGAATATCTTAAATTAATTTAGAATATCTTAAAACAATTATTTATTTGATGCAATAAACAAATGCCAAGCATTAGCAAGGATCCAGGATTTGTTCTAGGCTTCATGTTTTTTCCCATCTAACGATTCTAATCCAAGAAATGCATGGTCTCCGTTGATCTTGCGGATTCTATTTCAGTACGGCATCGGAGTATGGCTGAACCAAGTATATTTTCGCATTTGATCCTTATTTTGACCATTCTATCGGTCTATTGTTTGTTCAGACCAAACTCTAATCCGTTGATAATACGTTGGGCCAATAGATCTGTGTTTCACACACATTTTATATTTGCACTCGTTATAACCCATACTAGAGGTCCATACAGCAACACTGTTTAAACGCTACTGACAAATAAATGTAGTTTGGTTTGACGTCTAATACTCTTTGAGTTCCACACTTCATGCATATGCATGCTACTCTTGCTTTATTCATACGGGATTTAATGTCAGTATCAGAAACGTCATTATTAAATACCAGTATTGTTGTTGTATTTGTATTTATAAGCAGTCATTTCTTCTTGATATTTATTCCAGCGTTTAAAGCCTTTGCCTTTGTAGTTTCGAAAGAAAAGAGAATCGATATGCCATGAGGCAAATGTTGTCGGCATGGTCGATGTCGTTTAAAAGGTCACATAGATACCACTGTTCCACCGCCTTAGGCTTCACAGATTTTTTGGAAATCACTGCATCTAACTGAGGCATGAAGAGTGCTGGTGATAACATACACAGCCTTGATTTATTCCAAAAGAAACATGAAACAGTAACAAAGCTCTTTCAAAGTCAATGAACTACCGGTAAATGTGAATATTGTTGCATCAAATTGCGCCATAATAACCGATATGATAGCTGCAGGTGTCCTTTGTAGCAATAATCTTTTGAAACAAAAAAATCTTTTGAAACATTTTTTATGAGTTTGAATTAAATAATCAAGTTGAAGTTGTAAATTTTCTACGAATTTAATTATAAAAATTTCATCAAATGGCATCAAATATATCAAACCTATCTATCAATCAGTCACTTCTGTCACTGCTTCTGTAAATTGTAAATTTCCATCTGTGGCTAGAGGTGGCATTAAATCTAATCGATCTAATCTTCCTTGGAATTGTTAGGGAAAGTCTGATTCATACACAAATCATGCAGGGGTATGATGAATAGACTGTAGGGCTGAAAAAACATTATGGATGAAGCTTAAGCTTATAGCCTAGAGATGAGAGATATAATAGGAGTATTAATGGTACATGATCCTTAACAAAGGATGAGCAGATGGAGTAGAGGTATCTCCGACTTCTGGAGACTATGTGAAGGAGCAAAGGAAACGATGGAACATATTTTATGCCACTGTCCTTGTTTTCAGGTACGTACGCAGAGATGGCTAGGCAGTCAATTTGTTAAGAATTGCAAATTAAAGGATTTAATAGAATTGACTGCCTAGAGGGATATCTTTAGAAGGATAATTTTATTTGTGGGACATTAAGGCATTTAAGGCGTAATGGTTCGATGTTGATATCCTTTTTTTTCTCTTTCACTTGTTTTTTTTTGATTTTTGCCTCGCTTTTCTAACATTTATTCTCTTCTTTTGTAATTCCTTTTCATTTTCTTTATTACTTTTCCATTTTCTATGAAGGATCAAAGTGGACGTATAGAACGATAGAAAGATTTGAATGAAGGCGTGAAACAGTTGACACAATGGTGTCCCACCTAACCCAATAGGCTGTCTTACAGTTTGGTTCCTTAATGCGAAGCACTGATGCTGGTTGTCGAGGTCTGTCAATCAGGAGTCGGCAGCAAGCTCTTGGGCATCAATATTGCAAATCTTTGAGTTCAAATTATTTAAGAAATGAGGATTTTATTACAGCGCAATATTGTTCAAAAGAAATTTCCAATTTGAAGAGAATGAAAAAATGTTTCAAGAGCAAAGATATCCACGGTAAGGATGATTATGGTCTTGTGAATAAAACCAACCTTTAAAATACTGTTTGTCGGTAGAGATGTGGCATTGTATGAGAAATGCCAGACAATCAAAATGGAACAAATCGATTATCTGATTAAATGTTTCTGGTAATCCAATGCGTAGTCAATATACACTTTAGTTTGAAGGACTGTGTTGCTATTCCTTTAGAAAAATTTCATTCTAAACTTGACGTGCTTTAAATTATAACCTGCAAAGACAACTGATTTTATAAACGAGGTGAAACAAAATGCAACCTTAACATGAAGTTTTGTTTAAAAAAAAAAAAAATACACAAATTCTACAATTGTTTTGATGAAAATCAACTCAATTTCTTGATTGGAATGCATACATATTGCTTTTAAAGTTCACAACAGCATAGCCATTCTTGAAACGAAACTTGATCCTAATCTCCTCCATGCTCAAAAGTAAAACTTAAAAATGATAACAACAGCAACTGCAATGGATTAAGGTAAACAACAATGAGACATTAGGCAGATAATCGATCAAAGCCATTAACGATTTGAAATTTACAATCAAACACTGCAGTCGTATCCATACACCAACACAAAATATTATAAACGAGAATAAAAATTTTTTTGTTTACAAAACCGTTTAAGACTTAATGCTTCACCTGTTGGATTAAGATACTTACAACTCTCGCTTCAATATGCAACAATGTATGCGTTCATCGTATAAAGATATTGGACAAGCAGGTATTGAGATGTCATGTCTGTCATAAAAGATAAATAAAAGCACGAAGTAGAATAAAATGAAAATAAATACCACGAAACCGCTAAAAACAAACATTAAAAATAAATATGAAATACAATTTTTTTTTTCAAAGTGAAAGAAAGAAAATTCAAAATACAAATATTTGTGTATACTTTTACTGGCTGACATACGGCGATTATGGGAAAACAACAACACCACCACCACCACCACTACCACCGTCACCTTTTTGAGAGCCAGAACCAGAAACACAAATACGTAATAATATCAGACAAGAACAACAGAACATCAAGAACACAAGCAACACAATATTGACAATAAGAATGAATGCATTGAACTCATTTTAACTGAAATACGTATCTTCTGCTGCTGAACAAACTGCCTCTAAACGGTCATTGACTGCTGGAGTTGAGCGACTTAAACCGATACCGCGGAAAGCCAAATAATAGTTTGAGTGATGATAGTTTAGTTTCTTATTGTTGTTGTTGTTGTTGTTGTTGTTATTGTTCTTATTTTAAGTAATGCTTTAGTAAGTTAATGGGAAACAAATTGAGGGCACCGTGATGACAGTGATATGAAAAGCAGAGTGTTTAAATCGTAAACCAGGGTTTTTTTTTTTAAATTATGGTAAAAATTATGAAAAGTTACTTATTATGAGCTAGTTAATGTAAAGGTTAAAAAAGAGATCGGAATCGGAATCTCTGAAAAAAATAGTACAAGAGAAGCTAATTTTCAAACAGTTTTCTTTTAATCTTCACTACAAAATTGCACAGTACTGCTGATAGTTGCAAAAAATATTTGTGTTGGATATTGCTGATTAACTTCCTTTAATTAGTTTTAGTTAGTATTACAGCCTAGTTTTTCACACCACCCATGTGGAGTGTGTTAATTTTATCCTTGAGTGGAGGGACCTGCATTAAAACTTTATTTATTCTCAGAGTTTTTGCCAGAAGATTATTGGGAGGGCGGCTTCCTCTTCATAGAAATATTTTTTTTATTTTAAATGTTTGAGCCAATGATTGACCACCGTACTCTCTTCTAATAATACTACCTACTACGCTATGCCGACTTTCTTTTCTGCTAAATTTTCAGAACAGTAAGAACACTAGTTACTACAGACTGTGTGTACAAGACATGTAGCCTCAGAATGAAAACTCTGCTTTAAATAAAAACCAATCAATCATAGAAAATATCATTGTCATCATGGTTTCACTACAGAGCACATCATCGAATTTTATATTCAATACCTCTGCTCAGGCCCTTTGTTTTCAACCGAAAGAGTCCAGTAGCAGCAAGAATTGAGATCATTTGTTATTCGCTTGGGATTTGACAATTAAGAAAAAATCTTAAAAATTACGAATTCAAAAGCAAATATCCATTTGGTTCGATAAGTTGCCTTTCATTTACTTTTTAAAGATTACTTCATGTAAAGCTTGAATGTTACTTTGTCCATCATCTCACCCATTATCACATTAATGGGGACTATAATGTCATGTTTTCTTGCAAAAAATGGTTTAACGCCTGCATATAGCATGAGCATGAAGCTCAAAGCACTGCTCGTCAAACTAATCTTTCAATAAGTTCAGTATCGGTTGCCTTGTACAATGTGGAACTGTTTTGTTGAAACCACATGACAACGAAATTTAATTCTTCTATTATGGGGGAATAAATTCAGTAATCATCGCAAAGGTAAAATGAGGCCACTGGATAAGGATTAAATACAAAGAGACAATCTAAGATTCAACTGTTCGGAAACGATTCAATATCGAACTTTGTCGCTTGATCAGTCAATAATTGAATGATGTTCCCAGGAAGGTGTAAACGACTGTCATAAAAGAATGTAAACGGCATTTTCACTGTAAAATCCGGATCAAAACCAAATTCAGATACCGTGCAGTTAATAAGATCACTTGTACCAAAGACTTGAGTACGACCATAGTTGCCATATTTCCATGCATTTGTGCGGAGCAGTCTCATTGTCACATTCGCAATCAATTGATTATCCATCCTGCCTAGTATTAGCCAGCTAAGCAGCATTTTGATTATAATCTCACAGCTGATTTCAAAATTACTGAAAGTAACGTTTGGATTTTTGCCTGTAATTGCTTCTTAGACGTCATCTGCATTAAGGATAATCCTATAACTTGTTTCATAAGTTTGTTGTATTTTTTATTAAAGAAAAGATAGAATAGATCGAGTATTATTGTACATTACAGTATATGCATCGTAAATAGAGCGCCTCAAACCACTGTGGTTGTTCTGATACACTTGTTGTTTTTTATTACTAACTGCTGGCATATGGAATATAAAATAAGAATTCCACAAACCGCGAACAACAACAAGAGAAACAAATCATAATTTCATATTCATTTCCTATTACTTATAGAAATTCAAATTTTTTTTTTTCTGGAACACACGATTAAGGGTTGTTCCCCGTTAAAATTCTGAAGACATATTGTTGTAGGCATTCATGTAATTTAATGTGAAAGTGTATGTAAAAAAAATTCCAAAAATAGTTTCGAGGTGATAAAATTAAAGACGAACCCTTAAAAGTGAATAGAAAATTATCAAATGCAAGGAAAAACTTTCCCATCACAGTATGATAGAGCAAGGGAGGGGGGGAAAATTTTTAAAATGTATGACAAATGTTTTACGTCACTGCAAATGACTGTCATAATAATTACCTGTCATTTCAGTGTAGAATATTTTCTTATTTTTCTTTGCATTTTGTTTTCTTATTTTATTTCTTAAATTTCTTTTCTGTTCTTGCCCGTAATTATGTATTGCCAATGCATAGTTTTGCTTTATGCATGAGAGTTTTAGAGAGTAATTGTTATGGTATCCCGTTGTTGGGTTCACAAGCACAGTCAGCAGTCCATCAGAACATCAGTTTATATAAGAGTCAATCAAGCCTGACTTTTTCGTTGGCTTGCTGTGCCTACGCTCAGTGGGTTAAAAAAAAATTCCATATTTTTTCTTCTTTCAATATTGTTTCATATCGTAGCTGTTCTCATAATGTCTTCATGTGTACGTACGTATGTCTTTATAACCCTTAATTATGTTCCATTCCTTTTGTATCCCAGTGTTTTATTGTTCTTTATTTTAGAGTAACAAGTGTTTTTCATTTTAATTTCAAGGTTAAATTCAATTCAATTCGGTTTTTTTTTTTATTTGTTTTCTTTGGTAAATTTAAACTTCCTCTTTGAAATCAGCTGGTGTGCAGAAGTTTTCAAGCATTTCCTAATGGAATTATTGATGATAGAAGTGTCCTTTTATATCTTCTGTTTTATTATTTTAAACCAAATGTATTTACCAATTAAGCCATTATTTTCCAAATATTTTCAGATCACTAACATAATCTGACACTTCTCAGTAGTTAAGGTTCAAACGCATTGTTTTGAACGTTAACGTTTGATTTCAGTATTGCATTAGTACAAGGTATACCGGTATGAAATGAGCGCTTTTTTTGTGAAAATAAAATACTCATTTTTAATGGGAAACTTAAATAATATTTGATTCAAAATATTGGCCACTGTGAACTCCATGCCAGTAAAACTGTTCGTCTCCTGAAGCAAACTATTTTCTCGTTCGAATCGAAGTGCTTAACCAATGCGTATCCTGTCGATGAAGTATCCAAGTCTGATACATACGATACTTGGGCTAGCAGTTCCCAGGCTAATACTTTGATTTATTCCTGCATTGTCATGTTACATAATTTTCTTTTCGTGTCTTGTGACTTATTCTGGTCGTTTTTCGATCAATTCATGAATCAAATTAATTATTTGTTGTCGGTAGCGATCTATATTAACGGTTTCAAAAGGTTTTAAGAGCTCTTAGTAGACTACACCCTTCTCGTCCCAACAGACACACAGTATTGTCTTTATGCCGAATTGATCTGGGTTTACAGTCGGCTCTCTCGGATTAAATCATGATTTTCTCCGTTTACGATTGCGAATACAAATCCATTTTAATCGCCTGACTTTCTGTCGTACACACATGTATTCATAATTGATCATTAAAACCCATGAGTAAGCATTACGACCTAGCTTAAATTGTTTGTGTTAATTTTATACATGAGTGGCGGGACCTATAATTCAAAATCAACCCCGGACGACAGATTATTTTTTCCAATGGCAATTTTATTTATTCTCAGAGTTTTTGCCAGACATCTGCTGAGAGGAAGCCACCGATGGAGTATATCTTCATATTTCGTTTTGTTGTAGATAGATACTTACTAGACTATAGCGACTGACATTTTTTTATTGTTTCTTTATTTTCGGTTTCCAATTTTTTGGTCATTCAATACAGGTGACACACACTCACAAGACTCTTGTTTGTTATTATGCAACACTCAATATTTCTGTCATTTGTTTTTCACTAAAAGTGTCATCTTCATCCAAATTTGTTTGTAATTCGTAGTCGTTGAACTTTTTTAATGGTCTTCCACGTTCTTCATTTCTCACCTTAAAATCTTTATCTCTGATCTGTCAAAGCCACATGCTGCTCTTGATAGAACATGATCACTACCTGCCTCGACAAGCATTCGATATTTAATGGCTGCTCGTGTTAAACCTAATAGTTATACAAGCACTTATTGAGTCTGACACAAATCTTAAACGAGTAATATTTGAAATTTATGATCTTCAAACTTTTTTAGCTCTCTCCGGGCATCCGAAGATTTGATTTAATTAGAGTAGGCGAAGTATTCTTTAAGTATTTGATTACAAATCCGATCAACCATGATTCAAAATCCATCTTAAAAATTACAAGATTTCAAATCAACACCAAATAATGTCTCTAGTCACCTGACCATTCTGAAAGGATAACGGTAACAGCGATCATTGCTAATTATGTCTGACAGCATGTCGTTCCTACTCTGCACGAAGAGTAAGACCAAAGTGTAGTTACATCTAATATAACAGTANATATGGTTGTTTCTGAGCAACAGCAGATGTCAACCCTATCATCTTGCTACTGTTAGCAGTTATTAATGAAACTGAAACAAATCAAAGAAATTACAATCAGAAGTTGGAAGATGGTTTATGGGACGAAAAGGAATATTACTTAATAAATTAATAGGCCACTACATTATCCATGACTGATGCGACCTTGGGTTTAAAGTACAGTCTAAGGAGTTGGGGTTTCAACCACGTACTCTTGACTACTAAGCTAAGACACAATTTGTGAGACTAAGATGAGGCCACACTGCTTCTTTTTTCACAATTTCTTTTGCCAAAATCACTTTTGATTTTAATTTAGAGATTGTAAGATGTAAGTGCAAATGGGTGGTTTGTACCTCATTG
>QOCX01000965.1:5694-20752 GCA_005959815.1 Sarcophaga bullata
AAGTCCTTAGACTTGTTCTATGTGCCCCTATTAGAGATTAAAAACTGTAAGGCCTGGCATTAACTGGTTTATTGTAAATGAGCAGAATATTTACTGTCTTCCAAGTTCTAAAATATTTCCTTTCCATGGTTTTTTTTCTATAGTTTCCATATCCTAAAATTGAACCCAGTAGAACAGTGTTAAGGTGTTTGAAGTCTCCGTAGTCTAATGTGTAGTGTGTTGGTTTATTAGACGTGAGGTCAGACATCTCCAACAAAACGATATAGAGTATCGTATTTACTAGAGTAAATATGTAGAATTGCCATGAAAAGTTTCTCAAAATTTTTTCGTTTTATACAGTCCCACCACTCATGTATAAAAAATTAACGCACACACTCTAAGTGATGTGAGAATCTAGATCGTAATCCTGACTGTGAAGGGTTGTCATGACCAATTATTTATGTATGTATGTATGTCGTCACTCGGTGATAAATCTTCAGAGTAGAACGTATTAGGACGCTGGCTAAAGACATGATGAATCACACTACAGGCTGGAATCCAAAAAATTGGCATTTGCATATATTTTCCTCTAAAGATCTCTGTGCTATGCTTCACCTGTTCCCAATCAGCATGTATAGTTTTTACTTCTGCGGCTTGTGGCGTAATGAGGCTATCATTATGCTGTCATGCTCACATTTTTGCGGAATCACAGATGAAAACTGCACACTCGATCTCAACTATAATAGTCAATTTTTGTAATTACCACTAAACATCCACATAGTTTTCGTTGTGATACTATAGGGTGGGCCAGCTATCGGTTTAAATTTAAACCATTAGATATCTCGAATCTAGCAATACTTATGTCATTCTATTCTGTCACAAAATTCAGTAGATTAACTCCACTGAACGTAATGCATTGATTTACGCTTGAGCACATTGGGATATATGCGGTCAACGAAAAACAGCACAATAATGTCAAAAAACAAATCATCTTTTCGGATAAGTTTAATTTCCAGTTTGGTGGGTACGTTCGTTAATAAGCAAAATTGCCATATTTTGAGCTCAGAAAACCCATACGCGGTCTTACTGAAGCCAATGCATCCATTACGAATAAATGTTTAATACGACTTGTGAAGCGAAAACATCATTGGGAACGGTCAATGGAGACACCTATCGCACATTGATAAACGATTTTTTTTTACCCGCTGTTCACAGTAGTGATATGAACGATGTTTGGTTTCAACAGGATGGTTTAACTTGCCATACATCCCATGCCACAATCGCTTCAGTGCGTCAAACGTTTAATGGCCGTTTAATTAGCCGAAATGGTGATGACAATTGGCCGCCAAAAGGCTGCAATTTAATCCCATTGGACTATTTTCCGTGGGTCGCCGTTAAAGAAAAGTTTTATGCTGGCAAACCAGAGACAACTGAGAATTTTAAGCTCAACATTACAGAGCTACGACCCCAAACATTCGAAAAAGTGCACGAAAATTGGTTCGATCGAATGAGAGACACTGTGAGGCCACAAAATATTCTTGAACCTTTTTTTAACATATTTTTTGAGCATATTTTGTCATTTAAAAAAAATATATTTTATGTCCAACTCATTAAACTATACAGTGACTGTATAAAAGGCTGTTTGTTTCATAAAAATTTATTAAAAATTCTTGTGGTTTTTAAAATTCATTTTAAATTACTTACGTTAAGTTATAAAAAATAATGACCGCCAACGATGACAAATAGCCGAAAGAAAAATAAAAAAGAAATGCAAAAAATATGAAAAAAAAAATAAATAAAAACGAATGAAGCAAATAATAAAATTAAAGAAAATAAAATAAAATTAAAACAATAACAAGTTAAATCTCTTGATTTTTGGTGGCACCATTAAAACAAAAAAAAATAAAAAAAAATAAAAAAAAAAACTTTTCATGTTTTTATGTGTTTAACGAGAAGAGAGGTCGGCCTCTTAATAATTTTCTTTTTTTTTGCCACAAACTCGTAAAACAAAAAAAAAAACAAAAAAAAAAAAACATATTTCTCAAGTGCTTTAAGACCACATTGATCAACTAACAACCGCACCAAAAGCCAAAAACAAATACTTAAGAAATCTTGTGAAATTTGTTCTCTTTTATCCTCAACTCGACTTCCGTTTTAATGTCTACCATTTCTTGTGTCTTTGTTTTATCCACTGGGAGAGCATTAGCAAGAAGACTGCTATGACAAGGTATTTTATGTTGTTTGGTGGCAGAAGGCAAGTAGAAGAGATCAAGCTATCTTAATGTGCTTCTTCATTGCCATCTGAGGACAATATTATGGTTCTATAGCCTTTGAGGCATACGATATTGTGGCTTCAATTTTGCTTGTCATAATGCTGCTGCTATTTGTGTTGTTGGCAGTAGCAGTAGCAGTCCATCAAACATTGATGCGTTTCATTTTGTTGTTCGCTTTTAACGACTTTCTTATTTTCTTATTTTTTTTTTTATTTTTTCATTTTCCTTTAAGCGTACTGTTCTCGTTGATGCCAACCAACCAACCAACCAACCAACCAGCGTAGAGATTCCAGTGGATATTTTAACTACCACAGATGTTGGGTGTTGTATTGAATAAACGCAAAATAATTGCTTTTTAAATGGAATTCTACGCTATAGTAGCCTGTCGCTACCATTCTGTCTGTCTGTCTATGTCTGTCTCTCTATGCCTTTCTCTTATGTGACCCACAATTTTTTATGTCTGGCCCGTCCAGTTTCAGTCTTTCGTTTTTATTCTCTTTTATTTCTTCAGATAAATGCAAGAAAAATATGCTTTGGATGGTGTATGCCTGTACCAAAGTGTGTGTGTGTTGGTGTGTGTGTGTGAGTGTGTGTGTGTAATTGTTTTTATGGTATCGAAGTGAAAAAGAGTTTCATAGATCTTGCTGTGACTGTTGTTGTTGGTGTTACTACTCTTGTGACCATGACAAAACTGCAAAAAAAAAAGAATTATAAGTTGGTTGTCGTCGCTTGTGTTTCATGTCCAAGTTGAAAATCTTAGATGACTTTTCTACAGATTTATGGTTTTTGCAGCCGGAAGGATATTTTTAATGAGATTTCAAGCAATGTGATGAAAATCTTATGATGGATGTTTGAATAGTTGATTCTTCTTTTTTCCTCTTTATGCTACTCTTTATTCACATTTATGTTTTCTACATATACTCGAGTATTTCTCCCCTCTTCTCGAAGGAAAGAAAGAAAGAAAGAAAATTTATTTTACGATTTGCATTATTTTTTTCATGTTCTGCCTTAAAACAAAGGCAGTTAGTTCAGCATTCAAATAATAAACAATAATCATCACTGGGATTTAAATTGTTATTCATGCCACTGATTTATACGCTCATTTCAAATTCATAGACAATCTATAAGAAATTTCTTTTTAAGTTTTTAACTTTCTGCATGCAAAATTAAATTGTTGCAAGCAAGCTCTTGAAAAAAAAAGTAGTTAAAAAATGAAGAATAAATAATGTTACACACATACATACATACATATTTACATAAATACATACATACATATGTACATTATATAAAAATGTAATTGATGGCTTTAAGAGGACTAAACTTAATAGAATTTTTAAAGATTTTTAATAAAATTTAGAATGCCATTATGAAACTTACATCGTTCTGTTTTAAGTCTATTTTACTAAGCACAGCATAAAAGCATCATATTAAGAATTAATATGTGTTCAATGGTAAGAATGAAGAAAGGTATTTATATTGCCTAATTGCTCATACTGCGGTATGGAACAGAATAAAGCAGTTGTAGTAGAAGCTGCAGCTTACGACGTCATGAGAAGAGCAGCAGGGAAAAATTAGAATTTTTGAAATTTGTCACGCCTGAAATATAAATTGTAAAAAGGATTCCAATGGTTTTCAATATTGTTACGTTTTTACCTTTTAAAAACGTTTGAAATATGAGCTAGTAGATTGCAAATAAAAATTAAAAATAAATTTGTGTTTAATTTTAAATTAAATTCTTTATTATTCACACAACTTTGGTGTGCCACTGTTCAGAACTGATTCTAACAACAACAATTGCTTTATTTGTTATTCCTCTGTTTATGCCCTTTGCCATAAACAATAACAATTATTACACAATTGTTCTGTAGATCTTTGTAACGGAGATCTTCAAACCACGATTGGCCTCTTTACACGCAACGCGTCTTCACACTTATGCTTTGCTTTGCCTTTTATATAGCGACGTAAACAGTCTGATGAATGTTCTCGTAGCCGAAGGTTTTAGTCTTCGCCTGCACGAGAATTCTATGAATGTAAACAACATGTTTACATTCATACATGCTTGCATGCTTGTTGTTAGTGTAAGTTGTTTACGTTTGTCCCTGCTGTTGTTGTTGTTTGTTGTTTACTTGCTTATTCCTTTTTTTCGTTATACTGATATTGTTGTTTTATTTTCGTTAATAAAGTCAACAAGTCCGTTGTTTTTTTTTTTGTAGCTATCGTTTAACATTTTAATGTTAAACAATGTTACACCATTTCCATTTTCGTAACAATATTGTTTTTGAAAAGGATATTAGGCAACATTGTAAGAGTTATAAGAGTGCTTTACTATTCTGTACTCATTATTTCTCGCTACGCTACTCATTACATCATAAGCTTGAGCTTCTACTACAACTGCTTTATTCTGTTCCAGGCCTGTTATTTGTTTATTTACTTGGACTATACTACAACTACGTATTCTATTGACACCAGATTGAATTGCTGTTTTTAACTTTTGACAACTTGCAGCACTACTAGTTACGTTCCACTGCAGCGAATATTCTGTTGCCCACATATAGATAAAAGGAGTCCTACGGAAACCATTGTACCTGTCGATTACCATAGTTTTCTACTTTAAGCGGAGCTAACGGCTCATGCTAAGACCTTTACTTCATACTTTTCATGAAAAAATAAAATTACAGCAGGCAATTAGTCTTTAAATAGAATTCGAGCTGCACTACATACATACTTACATAATTGGACATTACAATCTCTCAGTCAGAATTACGATCTAGCTTCTCACACCACCTATGTTGTGTGGGTTAATTTTATACATGATTGACAGGAACTACAGTTTAAAGTCGACTCCGAATGACAGCTTTTTGAGAAACCTTTTCATAGCAATTTTCTTTTTACACTCAGAGTTTTTGCAGGAAATCTGCTGATAGGCAGTTGCCGAAGAATATTTTTTCATATTTCGTTTTGTTGTTGCGGATGTCTGATCTGTGTTTTGAAGCGCGGCTTCACGGCTAATTAACCAAGAAAATCAATTACTGGATATCTAAGTTACCTTCCCAAGAAGGAGTAAAAATTTTACGAAGAATTACGTTTCCATCGAGTATGCAAAAGTATTCTTCTTAATATTTTTAAGCCACATTAAGAGAGAATTTATAGTAGACGATCTTACAAACAGTATGACAATTTAAGCTTTGGAGAGTGTACGAAATAATAATAACGACGACCTCTTAAACGGCGTTATACATAACATACATACATAATTGGCCATTACAACCCTTCAGTCAGAATTACGGCCTAGCTTCTCACACCACTTATGTTGTGTGTGCTAATTTTATACTTGAGTGGCGGGACCTACAGTTTAAAGTCGATTCCGAACGACAAATTTTTTTGAGAACTTTTCATGGCAATTTTTATTTACTCTCAGAGTTTTTGCCAGAAATCTGCTGAGAGGAAGTCGCCGAAGAAATATTTTTTTCATATTTCGTTTTTGATGTCTGACCGAGGATTCGAACCCTGGCCTTTCGTCTAATAAGCCAACACACTACCTACTAGACTACGGCGACTTCTAAACGGCGTTATAACCACCATAAATGTATGCCAATGTCTACAACCCACTCTCTCTCTCTCTCTGTAAGCGAAGGACAACAGGAACTTACCACCCTTTTGAATACTTAGTCTGTTATAAACATGTAATATGAGTACTGAGTATGGAAGTTTGGCGAAGAATCAACTTCAAGAAAACCAAGTCCATAAAAATGAACACTAAAACAACAGAACGGTGTGTGTTAGAAATTTGGAATAAATGGAAGACTTATTTCAAGTTGCGAAGAATAATGCAGTAAAAGATATTCTGACTAGAATAAATAAAGGCAGCGGATGAAAATTACACTTTAAAAATTCAATGTTATATCTGTTAGCCGAAAGACGTCATAGTCTAGTAGAAATATGGAAAAATATTTCAACGGCGACTTCCTCTCAGCACCTTTCTGGAATTAAATAAAATTTTGCCACGAAAAGTTTCCCAAAAATTTTTAGTCGTTTATAAACTGTAGGTCCTGTCACTCATGTTGTATAACATACACAACCTAAGTTGTGTGAGAAGTTAGATCGTAATCCAGACTGTGCATATCAGTGCTGGTCTGTAGTTGTAAAACCTTGTTTGTAACCAACCGTCTAACAAAGAAAATGAAATGAAAAGCTTTAAAATCGAATGACTTTGGCATATTCTTAGAAAGCTGTGGCCGAACCAGTTAATATAAAATAGATCTTATGAGTGAGAAAAAAATTGATGATGATGATGGTCACAATAATTCATATACCTTCGATGTATAATTTATTTTAAACTTCTTTAAAAATGTCCGTTTTGACATCCTTGTTGTTTGGCCTTAATTTTTTTTTTTTTGTTTTCAATTTGTTGGTGACCATATTTTCTCTTTTCTTGGCCACACTTTGTCATCATCAATAGCAGCATCAGTATCAGCATCAGCATCAGTATCATTTGAGATATTTCTGCTCTTTAGAAATTATGATTATCCATGTTTGTCTAAAACACGATCTAACATGAATTTCAATTTTCCATTTTCATTTCCCGCAGGCCTTTTGTCTTAATATGATTTT
The DNA here is from genome assembly GCA_005959815.1 of Sarcophaga bullata. Lineage (NCBI taxonomy): Eukaryota > Metazoa > Arthropoda > Insecta > Diptera > Sarcophagidae > Sarcophaga > Sarcophaga bullata. The sequence continues at coordinate 12,558 of QOCX01000965.1, forward strand.
TTTCTTCTTCTTCATCGTCGATTTTTCTTCTTTGCTTTTCTTGCAATTCTTTTTTTTTTTGAATAATTTTTTTATGTGTTGATTTCTTTTAACTTTTCCAATTACCCAGTGGCTGTGATACTGCTGCTACTACTTTAAACACACTGTCACTGCCACTGTTGTTGTTGTTGCTGGTGTTGTATACATTTGCAATACATATCTGATAAAAATTTGCTATTCGAACAATATGATTGTGTAGGGGACTTGATGGTTAAAGTAGTGAATGAGTGAGTGGTAGGCGAATGTATGGAACAGCTACAGCAGCAGATAGACATTGAAATTATTTGATGAGAAAGTCATTTACTTGTTGGCTTCTTGCCAACTTGGTCATCATCATCATCATCATCATTGTTGGTTGGTATTCCATAAAGGAAAACTGTTAAATGTGTTGATTGTTTATGTATGTGTAGGTTTGTTGGTTTTGCTTGACAGCTTGCTTGCTTGCTTGTTTGTCTGTCTGTCTGTCTGTCAGTCCAGTGTCCGTCCTTTGGTGCATGAAAATGATTTTCTATTAAATGTATGAGAAGATGATACTAAAACACTTGGTACATACAAAAACCATATCAAAAAAACAAAAAAAAACAAAAAAATAATTTGCTAAATAACAAGCAAAAGAAATGAAAGAAAGAAATGATAAAACAAAAAAACAAAAAAAAAGGAGAAACAAAAACAAAAACACTTATCAGAAATTAAGTGAAAATATTTGCATAAGGAAGGAAGGACATGGTTTCCAATTGAGTCAGAAATCTAGAAAATTATTAAAAATGAAAACGACAGCAACAACATCAACATGTGAATGTAAATGTACGAGTATACACAATAAAATGTATACGACGATGATAATGGAATATTGCAAGGACAATTTAAATTCTCGATTCATTCATTGCAACTAACAAAGCAAAGATTGTTTTTCATTATTTTGATTACCAAGATTTTTTTTTAAATTCATCAGTCGTCATCTTCCATTAATTTCTTCTGAAATTAATTAAATTTAATAGATTAAAGAAAAGGGGGGAAGATATTAACACAATTAACAACAATATTACATGCATTACGTGTAATAAAAAATATTAAAAAAAATTGTTTAGTTCATCATCATGCCATTAACGACATTTTCGCTACGGCTTGTGTAAATCTAACAAGCCTGAAAAGCGCCCAATACTAAGAAATTTTGCTTATGACAAGTATGGTTAACCAGTTCTCTAAGGAACAATTAACACTAAATCAGGGATTACCATTTCATAGCACAATTGTGCAGAGAGAATTCACACACATTGCTTATGCTCTTTTGTTTATTCGTCGATCAGACTTCGGCGAGTGCACATGTTGGCGGATGCTATGACATTTTTTTTTCAGGTTTAAACTCAAAAAATATTTTAAGTAGTAAATATTTTAAAAACGCTTTTATTAAAATCCAATGCCTTATATGTTCTTAAAGGACATTTTAAGACATTTAAAATCATTTTAAGGAAAGGGAACAGATTTTTTGTAGACTAAACGCATTTTTTTTTTTTTTTTTAAAATTAAAAGGTTTGTTATTAGTAGTGAGAAAATTTATGAACCAAAAGTAGCTCCTACTTAAATTAAAACATTCCCTAATTTTTTAGTCAATGATGTATAACTTTATGCATGTTGATGAAATGAAAATCAAAAATAGCATATATTACTAACATTTTTCTTTGACAGTAAATAAATAAATTCTCTCAATTTGTTTTCTCTCCCATACTCACTAATGCACAACCAAAACATTTTTGGTAGCCCCTGCACTAAATATACAGAGAGAATATCTACTTATTTTGATAAATAACGCCTAGTTTATACATGTTTATCAGATTTAACAAATAAAAATATCGGGTGAGCCATCTATTGATTTAAAAGTTAAAGCATCGGTTATTTCGGATCTGGCAATGCTTACGTCATTCTGTTCTGTCACAAAATCCAGTATATTGCCTCCACTGAACGTAATGAATTGATTTACGCTTGAGCAGCTTTGGGATTTATTAGAAATTTATTTCCAAAACAACGACAATTGTTAGGAACCTGCAATTCTGTTTGTTAAAGTACCCACTGAGACAAAAATGAGATTCGACGTTGAAGATTATTTTAGAATGGAAACACATTTCTTTTCCAGGCCGAATTATAATCATAAAGTTTAAGGACTTGCAAGCATTCTTCGTTTCATGGAGAAGTGGTAAATCCTAAAGCTGGATTCGCCCATGGTTTCGGAATAAAAAATTTTTATATGGAGTTTGGCGTTTCTCTTTGTGTGTGAGAGAGAGAGAGAGAAAGAGAGAGAGAGAGAGAGAGAGAGAGAAAGAGAGAGAGAGAGAGAGAGAGAGAGAGAGGAGAGAGGAAAAGAGTAAATTTTTGTCGAAACAAAGTTCAAGCTTGAATGGTTTAATTTTAATTTGTGTACCGAAACATTTGAACAGTGCTGCCAGATACTTCAAATTTACAAGCAATTTTGATAGAAAATAGAAAAAATAGTAAAACTAATACATCGTTTACAAACATATTTCATATGGTAGCCTTGTTTTTCCAGAACAATTGTCCGAAGTGGTTGAATCGTTTCAGAACAAACTCTCAAAAAACTAAAATTATTTCCGAAACCAAATCTAGCTTAAGAGGCATTTTTTGCATTGCCTGCTGACAAGAATTTATTTTAAACGTTTTATCGATACTCCAACGGAATGCGCTTTAAGCCGCGGCTAGCCAAACGACGACGGAATGCGCTTTAAGCCCCGGTTAGCCAAACGAGGACGGAACGTATTTAGAATACGAAAAGCCGTGCGAATCGTAATGTAATTTCGGTAAGAATTGGAATTGCTTTTTATATGCTAAACACGAACATATGTTCAGTGGACGTTTGGCTAACCGGGGCTTTAAGCTGTATTTATATGATCACACAAGTCGTATGAAATGTCAAATTTTTTTATAGGAAAGAACGTATAGTATCATGTAAACTCAATTATATATCAATGAAAGCGTACGAAATTGGGAGAACAAGTGGATAAAAATTTGTAAGTTGTACGGCTTTCTTAATTTTATGAAATTTTTAAAACATCATCATAGTAGAATTAGGCGAACATTCACAGAACGTACATTAGTTTTTAGAAAGTGAAATGCGATGAAGGCGATTGCCGAACCGTAATGTAATTTCGGTAAGCATTACTTCTTATATGTTAAAACGAACGTACGTTCCGTTAGATTTGGTAGACGTTTGGCTAACCGGGGCTTTAAGCTGTATTTATATGATCACACAAGTCGTATGAAATGTCAAATTTTCTTTTATAGAAAAGGACGTATAGTATCGTGTAAACTTAATTATGTAATAAACGTACAACATAGGGAGAACATGTGGCTGAAAATTCACATTCACAGAACGTACATTAGTTTATAGAAAGTGAAAAGCGATGAAGGCGATTACCGAACCGTAATGTAATTTCGATAAGCACTTGCATAGCTTCTTATAAATTAAAATGAAAGTACGTTCCGTTAGGTTTGGTAGATGTTTGACTTACCGGGACTTGAAGCTGTATTTATATGATCACACAAGTCGTGCAACATGACAATGCGAATAGTATCGTATAAACTCAACATGTAGTAACAGCGTACGAGAGAAAATATTATGAAAATTCGTCAGCTGCAAGACTCTTTTTGTTTCATGAGATTTTTTTTTTGGAAACCATCACACTATGTTAGTTTAGGAAAGTATTTTTATGCAAACAAGTATACTGAAAGATATCTGAAATCGAAAATTGTAAATGCAATACGAGTTTTTTTTTCTTACTGAATTCATATTAAAACTTGAATGCAAAGTTAACATTGTTTCGCAAATTTTTATTTGACACATTTTGTAAGAATATTTCTTAATAATTTTCTTTACATATTAATTTCATAAAATACTTGGCATAGCATTCCATGGAAAATTTTCTTTAATTTGTATGTTTAATGTTCAAAAAAAAAAAAAAAAAAAAAAAATTCATTTCTTTACGAAAATAATTTAAATTTTTAGCAACAAACTGACAGAATGAAACAAAAAAAAAACTTTTTTTTATCATTGTTTATGTTAAGAAAAAAAAAAAGAAAACAATTTTGTCAGAATAAACTTTCGTGTGTAGTCAACTTTAATTCACCTGTTGGCTTATAAAAAAAACCGTATTTTATTCGCTTGTTTGCTTTTAACATGAACAAAAAAAGCAACAAAAAAGTTGTGAGTATTTTGTATAATTGAAAAGCGTAACACAGTGGAAAGCCGTGCCAAAACTGTCGGCTGATAAAGCTCATTAATCATGTTGCAAAACAAACAGGCAATGACACTTTTTTCACTTCTACTGCCATCCATTTATCAAAGAAAAATGAATTCACACTTTAACTGTTATTTTGAAAGTTCGTTTTTTTCTTCCTTGGAAAGAAAAATGTTTCATACTTAGCATGTAAATTTTCTACGTATGTATTCGGCTTATCTTAAACCACACTTTTGATGTGTAATTAATTGCAAAATTATAACAGACTTTGATTAATTTTAGTACAAAACTAATCGAAATTAGTTCTTAAATAACAATCAAAGAATTTTATGGAACTAGTTTTCAATGTCTCATACCCCCAACATTTCAGTCAAACCTATGTGGCCTAAATGGTGAGACCATTGTGTTGATAGGATATGGGTTTGCAAAAAAAAAGAATCCTTGCTCTCTGTGCCACGATAGGTTTTTGTAACAAAATGACAGTAAAAAAGACAATGCCCTTAATATTGCTTAGAAGAGTATTTCTTACAATGTATTATACTGCTAGCCGTCCCCATCCTCATCAATATGTCGTTAGGTGTTAAAAAGTATAACACCCTGCCTAATACTTGAAGAGAGGGAGAGAGAGATGCATTTAAGCCCCATGCATACCAAATTTGAAGTCGCCTTAACACACTAGGTAGTGTGTTGGTTTATTAGACGTGAGGCAACAGTTCAAACCCCCAGGTCAGACATCTCCAGTTAAACGATCAAATATTTCTTCGGCGACTTCCTCTCGGAGAATTCTGGGAAAAACCCGCTGACTGTAAATAATAAAATTTCCATGAAAAATTTCTCAAAAATCTGTCGTTCGGGTTCCGCTACTCATATATAAAATTAATATACAACATAAGTGGTCGTAATCCTCACTGAAGGGTAGTAATGATGACCAATTATGTTTGTATGGAAGTAGGTATCAATTATGTGTTCGGTGATTAATTTTTCTCAGCACAGTGCCTTCATGTTAGTCTTCTATCGATTCTTTTCTAAAGCAAGTGTTCTTTGGGTCTACCATGCCTGGTAAAATGCCAGTTATAGTGCTCAGACTAATTTTCTATAGTCGGATGCTTAACTTAAATCAGTTTTCATTATCATCACCCAACAAAAATCGTTCGCCTCTCTTTCTACTTTCTACTGCACAAAATGGTTCTGGTTTCATCAGCAGCGTGGAAGCTATGGCAAGTAAATCTGCTTGATCGTTACCGCAAAAACCTATTTGACTGAGGCTTCAGTCCTGCATAACTAATTTAGTTGTTCATTTTAACCTCAAGTCAACCGCATAGACACTGAGTGCACGGAGGCCGGCTGGACTGTCAGATAGTATTGCCTACGCCCTCAGTATTTCCTCTTCAAGTTGAAATGAAATGAGCACATCTTTCACATTTTGAACTCGAATATCTGAACATCTGAATAGTTTTCTGTGGCATTGTCTCACCATGGTCCATGAGTATATCACAGAATCTGTTCTCTTTCATAGGAGAGTATATATCAGAAAAATCAATACTTTCTGCCTTAATACTCAGCCTCACTGTGAAGCATTTCCCAAAATCATAAGGTTTACTGGATGTGACCTGATAAATTCGACTCATCTGACTGACATCGTGGAGGCTAGATAATAGAAATTGTTCAAGTATTCAATAATACCTGCTTAGGTGAACGGTAGAACATACGGCTCATTACGATATTCAGTGTGAGGTAAGCCCCCTTGCCATGATCCGTTAGTGCTGGGTTTGATCCAGATGTATTCTGCCAGTTTCTTTAGTAACACATTCGCTACTGTGTCCAGGTCTTCAAACGTTCCGTCACCCAAAAACCGATGACATTTGCTTAGACCACTCACATAAAAGGTCTTGTACCGATTTTGTTTCTTCTACGTCTGCAGTAAACCTATTAGAGCAGACCAAGCTTGTCAGCGAAATTGTCAATAGCGCAGTATTACGTTAGAATTCCTGTTAGAGTGCTAACTGTTCTCTTTTCGAACTCAAATAATTCTTTGGTTATATTGCTATCCGCTGCTGGACCTAGCATTTTTGGAATTCGGCAATAGGCTATGTTGGACCGCCTATGGTTTGTTGAGTGCACAAGTATTCTTTAGACGCTGCATATATCACTCTAATGGTATCAGTTGTAAATATCGATACCTACTCAATATCGAATAAAAATGTGGGCGATGTTGCAGTATTTTAGTAGGCAGGATAAGGCCACAATTCAAATCACAGGTCAGACATCTCCAAGAAAACCAAATATGAACAAATATTTCTTCGGCGACTTTCTCTTTAAACTGTAGGTCCTGCACAGCATAAGTGGTGTGAGTAGCTAGGTTGTAATCCCGACTGAGGGATTGGTTTTTATTTGGAAAAGTATTCTTATAGGGACGCTTTTATATCTCTGCTACCGTTTCTTCCTCAGAAATAGCCGATCTCTTCCGTTCCAGTTTGCCCACCTCTATGTCTCCTACGATGAGTGAGTAGCGGAGTTTTCCACCTAACAGTGTCTTCTATAATGATGCTTATCTATTAAGTTACGATGTGGACGCAATCGGTGGATCTGTGCACTTTAATCTTGCTTTAATATTTGTGCCTAATATTCTGTAAATCATGTTCGGAAGCTTGATTCCTTTTTAATTTTGTTTAAATAAAGAAATATATGGCGAGCCCAAATAGATAGGAACCTAACTGTATATGATAAAGGTACTAAACATGGTTTACTTAGAATAAGAGAAGTTACTTTCAAAGGTGTGCAACCCTTCCGCTGACCGACTTCTTCGATGAGTTTGATGGACATTGGTCGATACAGGGTCTGTGTTTATTTGTAGTGTTGCATCGGGCCGCCATGCATGCTTAAGTGTATTTTGATAATCAAAGCTACCACCTTAACGTATCTGTCCACCTTCAAAGGCTAACAGTAGCCCATTTTGAATATTTTTTTATTAGGATTGTGATGATTGTGCGATGAAAGGTAATATTAAGAAGATTTTTTATTTATTTTTTTGATTTGATTGGTCTGCCTATTGTTCCCTTCAATATGTTGAAACAACTTAGTAGAGAATCCTTTGTGAGCAAAATTAGTTACAAAACATCATTTATGATGTTATAATGAAATATCCGATGGTGTAGTGTTATTAATTTATTTATTGCGTTAAAAAAGTTAAAAAATACGAGAGAAACTTTCTTCATATTTTTGAAAAAAAAAAAGATTTCACGGCTCATTTGCCTTAAATACTCAATTAACAGAAGAACAGGAAAACCAACTTAAATGGGAAGAAAGTAAAGAAAAGAAAAGAATTCCTTTATGTTGGCTAACAAATGAAAATAAAGTTTTCGAATAATTTCTTGAATACAATGGATGGGAAATACAAATCAAAAAAAAAAAAAAAAAAAAAAGGCAAAGAGAGAAAAATAAAACTTCGGAAAATGATAAATTGATGCCAGGATATTATAAGCGAGAATTGGATTTTAAGCGAGATTTTTTTAATAATGACCCACATTTAATCTATCCTATGTATGTATATGGTCCACTACCATCATAACATTTTTATTGTATTTATTTTCTATAAGTTTGGTTTGGTTTGGTTTGCTTTGGTTTAGTTTGGTTTGCTTTGCTTTGGTTTTTTTCAATAAAATTTGATTAACGCTATTAAAGTTTTCGTTAAAACTTAATGTGTTTGCCATAAATATGATATGATGATATAATTTCGATTTAATATTCTTCATTTTTATATTAAGAATTTATATGTATTTGTCGACTAGTAATGTAAAGTGTTATTAAATTTGACAGCGCGTGTTGTATTTTTATGATTTCTTCTTGTCACATTCTTTTATGCGTTTTTTTTTCTCTCTCTCTCTCTCTCTCTCTCTCACTCTTTTTTTT
>QOCX01000965.1:20824-31481 GCA_005959815.1 Sarcophaga bullata
AGGAAATTTTACTACCAATATAAGCTTTATTATATAATAATACATACATACATACATACATACAAGCGTATAAATTTCGTAAAACGTTAAAACATTCCAAAAATTTTTGAATAAAATTTTTATTCTTTAAGAATTGTAAACGTATTTAATACGCGATATTATTTACATCGTATAAGAATTTAATATTTTCAGGCTAAATCTACTAACAGCAACGGTAAACAGTACCCGTATGTATGTATTTAAGCAGTATAATAGTATACGACTATTCTCTAGCGATACTGCAATTTTGAATCATATTTCTTAGATCTTTTGATTTCAGTAGATATGTTAAGGAAACAATACCGTTAGGGTCTTAATACTGGTACTCAATATGGCATCGGTTGCCAGTAACGTTACCTACACGTTATCGAACAGAAAGTATCGATAGACACCTACTTATATCGATAAGATGTTGCACATTATTTACCATTAGCAATGAATAACGGAATGACATACGAATATGGTTCGTTTGGTTCGTTCGTTTTGGTTCTTGAAGTACCATACTTTTTAAATCTACTAGTCGCCGTGTAGTGTACTCAAACCCCAGGTCAAACACCAACTCCAACTCCAATACAAAATATGAAAAAAATATTTTGTTTGGCCACCTTCTCTCAGCAGATTTCTGACAAAAACTTTGAGAGTAAATAAAATTGCCACGAAAAGTCTCTCCAAAATCGATCATTCGCAGTCGACTTTAAACTGTAGGTCCAGCCACTCATGGATAATATTAACACACACAACATGGATGGTATGAGAAGCTAGATTGTTGTAATCTTGTAACTAAGTAAGTAATACCGCTTTCAAACTAAAGTAGAAGATGAAGAATGCGAACAAACAGGATTCCGAGTAAACAGGAGCTGCATAGTGTACGTCAACACTCTACGCATTACAATAAAACAGTCGTAAGACAAACGTATTACGACGTACTTGCTATTTGTAAATTTCAAGAAAGCCTTCGATTCCATTAGCCGAATTACCATATGCATTGAGAAGAAAAGGAGTGCCGCAGAGAATAATTCGAATTTTCGGAGCAATCTGTGGGAATATCAGTCAAGCATTTCGTACAAACTAAGATGCCATTTATTATCTGAGATATTCATCCTAGTATCAGATAATATCATTGAGGATTTAAATGATATCAAGGACAATTTGGATTATGCGGCTGATATTTGCCTACACATGAAGCAAAACAAGAGCGGTATTCGTACTAAAGTATTGAGAAATACTGTCAAATCAATTTTAGTTTAATCATGTGTTTGACTTAAGCTAACTTGGTGTGACAGCTAACGGTGGCGTCACCACCCTTAAAGGAAGATCAGCATTTCGGGTCCATGGTGATACCACACTCAATGCTACCCGGGATCAAACATTCCCTAGGGGAAACTAAGTCGAGTTCAAAATAAGTCTTGCTATTGTAATAAAAGCTTAGTTAAAGGTGTCAGAAAGTGAGAGCTGAAAGTGAAAGACATAAAGTGGAAGAGAGTCTCTTCGTTCTCCTCAGACCCACAGCTTCTGCAGAATTTATTTGCTTGAATGCTGAGTCTTTCAGCATACCTACCAAAAGGACCGTGGCCTATTGTGCGTTGAATGGTCATGCAATTTATGCACAGAATTGATCTTGTCCATACATGCTCAGCAGAATGTGATAATGTTACACGTACCATCCTGCTGCCAAACAAGATTGAGCCGCCCCCATAAAAAGTAAAACCTATGGCCTTGGAGAAATCCCTAGCATACATAGATAAAGAACGTTCGTAAACACTTAAAAGCAATCTGACTTTCTGTGTAAATGAGAAGATTTTCAGGGAAAATTCCTCCACTCAACAAGCGTCGCGCCGCTTTCAAAACTGCCATTACCATGACACTGTAGCGGGCAGGCAGCCAATAAGAAATTTTAATATCAGCTTAACGATGATGAATAGAAAGCAATTAAAAAACTTTTGTTGGTGTTTTTATAGATTTTGAATACCAATCCATAAATGTTTTAAAGTGCTAATGATAATGAAATTGCATACTTACTGCATTGAGCGTTTTTGTTGCTATCCAGTGGTGGTCAGCAATTGCTATTAAAAACTGATCACTTAATCGGCAAGAGACAATCTGAAATTAAATGAAAGCATATAAATGAGCTATTAATTAAATACGAGATATATTTGTAAAAAACAATAAAAGAGAAATCTGTTAAAAAAAATACCTTAAAGAAACTTGAATGTGCACCTTGAACGTAAAGGCAGTTTAGCTACTTGAAATCAGTTTGTTTGTAATCGTTTCAAAGAAACACTACAAATATATTGGCGACAGTGGCAAAAAATGAAATCCAAAAACCATTTTTAGATTTGATTTCAAAGTTACCGAATAAATCATATACACATAATTGGAGATTACAGCCCTTCAGTCACAATTACGACCTAGCTTCTCACACAACTTATGTGTGAATTTTGTACAGGAGGAGCGGGACCTACAATGTACTGTGTCCGAATGACAGATCTTTTCTGAGAAGAATTTTATTTACTCCAGAGCAATTTTGCAGAAATCTGCTGAGAGGAAGTCACGAAGAATATTTTTCCCATATTTCGTTTTGCTGGAGACGTCTGGCCTGGTGTTTGAATCGTGGCCTCACGTCTAATAAGCCAACATACTACCTACTAGATTAAGGCGACTTGATGAACAATAAATATCACGTTTTGGAGAGGATTATTTGCTGCCATGTTACTCATTTTGAAACAAAATGTATGTCCAGACAACAGGTTGAGAGTTTCCTTCTCGAGAGAAAGAGAAAATATTTTTTACAGGCAACTCTCAGCTAGATTTGGTTTAATTTTAGAATTTTCTTTTGATAACTTGACCAGAGCTGCCAAGAGGTTATATACGGTGGACGATTTAAAAGTTTAAATGTAAAAATGCAATAAAACAATAACGGTCTGAAATTTTATTTTGTTATGAAGTACAATTATTCTGGCTAGAAATAGAATCTTATTTCATTCATATGACTGCCGCGGCTGGCCTCAGAGTACCTCATTCGATGGGACCAATTTTCGAACACTTTTTCGAGAATATCTCGGCAATAGCATCATGAATGTGGCCTTCAAATGTTCAATTCTCTGTGGTTTGTCAGTATAACACTTTTCTTTCACGGTGCCCCATAGAAAATTGACAAACGGTATCAAATCGCAGCTTCTTGGCGGTTAATTGACATCACAATTTCGACTAATTAAATAAACATCAAACATTTGATGCAATAAATCGATTGTGGCATAAGATGTATCATCCTGTTGAAACCAAACATCGTTCACATCAATACCATGAATAGTGGGTGCAAATCATGGTTATCATGGTGCGATAGGTGCTCATGCAATGGTTGCATCGTCCTCATTTTCAAAGTCCTCATTTTTACAAGTCGCTTCAAACAGTCACTTGTAAAGAGTGCATGTGGGTTTTCTGAGCCCCAAATACGGTAATTTTTCTTATTAATGTACCCACCATCGGAAAAGATGATATTTTTTTTGGCAAATCCTCGTACAGTTTCTTGTTGGCCCAATACATCACAACGTTGCTCAAGCATAAATCGATTCATTACGTTCAGTGGATATAACCCATTGAATTTTGTGATAGAATAGAATAACATAAGCTTAGCTCAGATTCGAAATAACCGATGCTTCAAATTAACCGATATATAGCTATCGTATATATTCCATACCAAAGTTGGATTAATTTGAATTTGCTTTAGAAGTGTCGTCTGGTAATTTGATATGCCGAAAAATTTTTTGGAAATTAGGGAATAGTGCTGCAGAAAAATCTCAAATAAAAAACAATTTGTATGGTCAAAAATTTTTGTCCGGATAAAATGTATGAATCCAGCTTAGCCACTGATAATTCAAAATAAGCTACGGGTTATTGGAATATATGAAGTACGTCATGTGTAGTAGCAATTCTAGCTTAGAAAGATAGAATATAACGATCGAAATGGTTGGAAGAAAACATGTGTGCCATAATTGGAAATAATTTGAAAAGGCATTTATCGCTTCAAATAAATAATATTTGAGCAAAGCGAAATAGAAATTTTGAAAGTCGCTCAAATGTAAAATGTCAAATTTTTTTGATAAACAATTAAGATCCATCAAAAATGTTCACAATTTTTAACTTAAAATTCATTTGATAAGATGACATATAAAAAGTATAGCACGACTGTTATACTCTTTAAATAATAACTACAATAATTTGTATCCGTTTTTATCAAACGAAGCGTCAATCTCTCCCACAAAAGAATGCATTTTAAGAATATTCCGACTTATTTTATATGTTTGAATAAAATTTGCTGCTATGAATGAACAAACTTGAAAAAATATTAAAAAAAAACGCATTTGCCAAGTTTACCTTATCGAAACTCATAGCATATTAAGAGCCATTATTACAACTTGCCGTTAACTAAACGGAGGATTTTAACTGGCAGATAAATTGTTTTTGGCCAATAAGATAAAAGTAAGCCTTAAGCTAAGGGGAGGATCAGCCTGCCGCTAACTTTTAAAGTTATGTTTTAACTTGCCATATTATCCATTATTTTCAATATGGCAACTTGTAATATAAACAAAATGAGCAAATACAACAAAAAAGATAGAGAAAGGACAATCGTTGCCACTGCGTTTAAAAAAAACTTGTTTAAGTGAACAGTTTTAACGGTATTGCTCCGACACTGCCATATTTTTGAAAAAGTTACCTTTATTTTATCTGTAAGTTGTAATAACGAAAAGGAGTTAAAAGTGACTTTAAAGTTCAGTTCATAAAAGTTACCTTTAACTAAATCCAAGCTTAACAGCAAGTTGTAATAATGGCCCTAAATCGAATACTATTTATGAATATCATTCTAAGGCTCCATCCTTTACCTTATGAACAAATTTTAAATTTTGGAAATCAATTCAGAAATGTTTGCGTTATCAAGTAATCCAACAAACAGTTTTTATCAAATAAATTACGTTTGGAGGGTTCAAAAAAAATATAAAAATTTTTTTCTGAGTTTTACTCAATGAAACTCGTTCACAACCTAAACTTTGTCATGAGCTGGGCGTATTTTTTTTTTTTTTTTTTTTTGATTTTATGGCGTAGTGCAATTAAAAAAAAAACTCATTTCAAATGCAATACAATAATTCATCGATATAAAAACAATTTTAAACATTTACAATGTTTATGAGATTTTTATTGCTTTTTTGAAATTGTAAAAATTAAAACTAAAAATTAAAAAAATTCAAAATTCAAACTTTATTTAAAAACTATTAAAAAAAAGGAGATTGTTTTTGTCAATGAAGCTTTTTTAATAATAAAAATGTAATTGCTGGGCAATATAATTAACAATTTGCAATAGAAAATGCAAATTGCAAATTTTTATTAACAATGGACGACGACTAATCAAAACTGCAGCCTTGCAAATGCAATAATCACATGAAAATCATAATAAAAAGAAAGGAACTGCCATGTAAATGACAAATCGGAAACCATTTAAGTTCGTATACATTTATAGTTGTGGGGAAAGATGCCCTGATAAAAATAATTGTTGATTTAAAAGTTAAAAATATATTCCCGTTATAAACTTTTATTGACAAACAGTCACATTTATTTTTTATTTTTTTTTCTTTTTTTTGTTTTTTGCCAGCAGCTGCACGTAAAAACTATTTCTCCATTACCTTTATCTACTATTTTATTGGCTTTACTTTGTTTGCAAATACATATGTATGTTTGTACGTATGTATGTACATGGATAGAAGTAAATGAAATCATGAAACATAAAAGTTCCAATAGTGCCTTACAATATGATGAAAATATTTTCAAACTATTGTACGTAGCCAGAAATCAAATGTAAATGCTATTGCTTTATACAACTACTTACTGTTCAATGTATTTGCTATAGGATGTACACGGTGGCTATATTACCCATATAAACAGGGGTTTCCAAGTTGTAATAACACAAAAATCTTTTTTTTTTTTATCGAATATTTATTATTATTTTTGGCAAAACAACAACTGAAAGACATATTCTCCGGCAAGTGCAAACAGATGTTGTCACTATAAAATGTTGCTTGTAAAAGGGGTAGAGAGAACAGTATTATTGCATAATCAAACAAACAAACAAACTCTAACTTAACTGAACTGAACTCTACCACTGAACTGAACTGAACTGAGCACAAATGTAGTGAAAGGGAGGGAGAGAGAGAGGCAAAATACCAATAACGACTACAACCACAATTTTCCAGTTTTTACATTCACCACAATCCTTAGCAAAAGGCTCATTCGTTCTCATGTTCGCATGCCAAAACATGCTGCACACCGGCAAGTAATAGAAGGAAGAATCTTTTCTTCTTAACAACAAAAAAAAAAAAAAAAAAATAAAAAAGAATTACAAAAAATTACAAAAACTATTTGCAACAAGAGGGTGTGTTGTTTTTTATCATTTTCTTTAACTTTATTCCTGCTGCCGAATGCAATTTAATATGAGTTTTTCCATGTCTTTTTCTCCTTTTCTTTTCTTTTGTTGCTCAACAAATGTTTTGTAATTTAACTTTTCTTTGAAAAAAAAAAATGAAAAAAAACCCGAAACTGTTGGCACCAAAAATTAAAAACAAAAACAAAAACAAAAAATTTTTTGAAAATATTTTTTTGAGGCTTTGAAACCAACTGAAACCATATTAATTTGGCACATATTGAGGTGATAAGAAATGCAACAACAACAACAACTATTACAATAAAAAAAATCTAAAATGAAATATGTTTTGATTAGAAACCATTGTCATAGAATTGCTTAAAAATATTTTGACAATTTATATGTAACAACCACAAGTTATTTTGATCTTTGCCCAACGAAATTAAAAATATGTGCGCAATCTGTACACTCGAAAATAAAACTTAGTGGCAGAAGAAAGTGCTAAGCACCAGCAAATTTTTTACGCATTTGGAAAATTTTTGCTTTTTTTGCATACGTAAAATGCTTTACGTCAAAAGCTTAACGAAAAGCTTTTCAATAAAAACAAATTTCTTTAAATACTCTTTCTATTCTTCAGAATTTGTTTCAGATTGTTCAGTTATTATAATACAAATATTGGAAAGGTTAATACACGCTCCATTCGTAGAGCAGAATTGATTGAATAAAAATCGATAAATCAATGTAGGGTAGTTGACATGCTAAACCTCATTAAGAAATATATTTGCACACTCTCCAAGGCTATGCAGAATGATGTTCAGCAAACCCTTATCATGCGACCCCATCAACCTCGTTATGGAGAGTGTTCTACGGAAGGCAGGGGTGCATTGCAATGACATTATTTTTGACTATTTTTGACTATTTTGACACTGACATCATAGTATGTAGCAAGAGAGATGTTACTGCTGCCTTTAGTGCTATTGAACGGGAATCTACTAAGATGGGTCTGGCAGTAAATGAGGGCAAAACGACAAGAGACATGCATAATGATGTTCAGCAATCCCTTATGGAGCGATAAGGGATTAATTTCGTCATGGAGAGTGTTCTGCGGAAGGCATGGGTGCATTACAATGGCACTATTTTTCAAAAAAGCGTCCAGTTGCTTGCATACGCTGACGACATTGACATCATAGTATGTAGCAAGAGAGATGTCACTGCTGCCTTTAAAGCTATTGAACGGGAATCTACTAAGATAGGTCTGGCAGTAAATGAGGGCAAAACGACAAGGGACATGCGGCGTATTGGATCTCAGATTACAGTCGACTGTAACTATGCTTTCGATATAGTCAAAGAATTTATTTATTTTGGCTCCGCCGTTACCACCAAAAGTGATGTCAGTCTCGATATCAAGCGCAGGATCACTCTTCCCAGAAGGTGCTAATATGGTCTCAATAGACAAATGAGTAGCAGAGATCTCTGTCGTATGACAAAACTACAAGATGCTCATCTTCCCCGTGCTTCTATATGGCGCAGAGGCATAGACACTATTATGCACTGATGCAGTATACTAGAGAGTATTCGAGAGAAAAGTCCTATGTAAGATCTTAAGTGCAGAGAGAGTTGGCGATGATTTGCGCATCCGATCCATCAGTGAGCTGTATGAGCTCTTCAACGACATGGATGTTGTAGAGTGTATTAACATCCAGAAGCTGCGCTGACTTGGCCTTGTCGTTCAAATGTCGTTCAAAATTTGATGCGGGGATCTGTGGAATTTGGCGAAGGGAACGACCTTGTTTGCGTGGATAGGACCATTTCGAGGAATCCCTGTCCTCGATTGAAGTTTGGCCCAAATTACTACCTGATAGACTACAACGATTAATATTTACGACATAAAATGCCATTTAAATGATCGCCTCTGTGTTAGTTAAGCAGTCAATCTTTTTGAGGTATTTTTCGACTACTTAAGTTTCAATCCAATCAAACAGTTGCCGTAATCTAGTACTTGTGTGGTGGCTTGTTAAATATGAAGCTGCGGTTTAAATCCCAGGTCAGACATGTTCAACAAAATGAAGTATGATATAATTTCTAGCTAAAACTCTAAGAGTAAATATAAAATTACCAAGGAAAAGTAGCATTCGTGTATAAAATAAACATACACAACATAAGTGGTGTGGGAAAGTAGGTCGTAATCCTTATTGAAGGGTTGTAATGACCAATTATGTTACGTATGTTAGTACTCTTTACATATGAAACATCAAGTAAATTTTACACTTTGTAAGATATTTCAAACAAATTTAATTGGCCTTATAACATATATAAACTACTGCAGATATATTTTAACTTTTGACTGAAAAACATTTTCAATTCTTGGTTGTTAACATCTTCATAAGTAGAGTGTAACTTACAAGTGCACTCAGTCATACATTCAAAGCCAACCAAAGACTGATAAACAGTATTTCCAAATACAACTACAACCACTCATGAAAACATAAGGCCAAGTTTTTTTAGTTTTAATTTAAACAATTTCAAAAGAAATTTTACTGTTGTAGTTGTATTCGTGTGTATAGTTTCAGAAGTGATGCATGTGGTGTAATGCCTCTCTCGCTAGAGTAGCGGCTAATGCAACAATCGGTACACAAATCCTTGGAGAATCAATTTCGTAGAAAGAAATGTCCAACAACTCACGTAGAAGTAAAGAAAATCTAAAGTAAACTTCATTGGACACGTTCATTTTGAAATTGTTATCGAATAGTGGGAAGGACTTCTAATACAAGAAGCCTATGATGCCATAAATCTTTAAGGAACAGCGATAGATGTAAACTACTCCAAGAACTATGACAATACAATGGAAAATTGTTGAAACCATTTGTTTTCAGGGGAGTTAATTAAATTGAAATTTCCTTTATTGGATGTGGAATACTTTCCCATTTATTTGCAAAATTTATTCGGAGATTGTGATTTCTTTATTAGAAAAATGAAAATCGAAATGTACCAACTCTTTTGACAAATGCTGTTGGGTTAGTATAGAAGATTTCTTGCCGTTCACAGGCAAGTTCACACGATGGCCAATATAGACTAAAGTGTCAACCTAGGTCGCTTTGCTTTGATCTGGTAGTGCTCACTGTTACATAAAGGGAAACGAAAAGGCGAACTAACTGGCATTGCGGGGATTGGATATTATCTGACGAAGGGGCGATGCAGGGCATATATGCACCGCCTAAAGAATACTTTTCCAAATTTCAAAAAGCAGCATGGAATTCAACAAACCCTGAGTGGCCCAACATACCTGGTTGCCGAATTTCAAAACTATAATGCTCTGTAGTGGACAGCGGTAGAACTAGGAAACTATTTGAGATCGACAAGAGAACGGTTCGTGTTCTAACAGGAATTCTAACAAGACACTGCACTATTGGCAGTTACGCTGACAAGCTTGATCCGCTTTATCATTACTGCTGAAGCTTCTGATGTGTAGGTAACAGAATCTCTACGACTTTCATGTAGTGACCTGTACTTCAGAACATATGTACGTCATTGGTTTTTGAGTGACAGAACGTATGAAGATCTGGGCATGAAAGCGAACATGCCACTAAGGGAAGTGGCAATGGGGTTAATTTCACGGATCATGACAAGGGGGTTAATTTCACGCTGATTAATAGAGAGAGCCATATGGCCACCAAGTGACCTTGCCTATAAACGTTAAGCTACCTACTAACCTAACCTAACCTTCTGATAGCAAAGACAACAGGTCACCAGTACAACGGACATTAAGGACAATGGAATGAATGCTCTGAGTTACTATGTGGGTTAATTTAAATTAAATTTCTAATAAAAAGAAGGAAATACCATTGCATTTATTGTAACGTTTATGATTGCTAGTCATTAAATGAAACACACTTTTCTTACCAGTGCCTATAATTTACTTTCAAACTTATGAATCAAGTAATGAACTCGTAATGAAATAAAAACATGAAAAATTTTTTATAATAATTTCTGTCTAAATTAGACTCACACGCACACTGCAAAAAATGTTTGTTCATGTAAATCGATTTCAAACAAAAATTCCATTACAAAAGGTAACATTCTGTTCAATTACGGTTAAAAATAAATTCTCTTTTTTTACTCTTGTTAGCTATTTCGGCTTGTAGCTCCTTCGGCTGTATCTCACGTGAGACGGTTGACTCTGTGGCAATAATTCAAAAAAAAAAAAAAAAA